>BSBK01014288.1:0-35000 GCA_027943335.1 Chamaecyparis obtusa | reverse complement strand
ATCTCATCCACTCAATCTTGTCCTTTTGTCCAAAGCTTTGAGACAAACATTTAAATTGTCCCCCCATTTATGAACAAAGCAAAGTATTTGACTCAACCAAGGGTTAATCATGATTACTTCACTCCACCCCCTACCCTTGGGAATTTACTATAAATATGAAGCATTTTGAGAGCAATTCCCATCTTAGAAATTCATTTGCAAAACATTGTTATTATAGGCAATTGAAGAACATTCTAAGAGAATTTAGAGCAATTTGCATATCTTTGTATCAATTTGAGCTAGAATAATCATTGTAGAAGCATTATAGCAGCATACATTCTCATTTTAGAAGTGTCAATAGTGGAGATTGAGTTGAGAGCTTCACTTACCACATCTTTCTAGAGAACCATGAGATGTTATAGATCTTAGTTTCAATTTTAATTAGATTTGCATTGTATTTACTTTGAGTTGTTACTAATTTGATCTTAATTTCATGAAGATGATTATCATCATCACATAGAAACAAGAAAATATATATATCACATGTATAATTTAAAAATGTGCATGTACTTGTAATCTCCCAAAATACTTTATGTGGTGTCACTTGACTTATTCTTGATGATGTGCTAACCTCGTTTGGTGTGAAATGTGTCTTAAACCATTCAATAATATCATGTACATTTTTTATATGAACTCCTTGATAATTCATTTGATACTTTCGCAGAGCACGTTTAATGCAAGCTCCAACACCATCATGTTCACCTTTTCCATGTCCACTATCAAAGAAACTCTAGACATGTGGTATGTTTTCATTATGATGATATCTAGATAGTGTATAAAATGGTCTAGATGATTTGAATTGTGTCACACATCTATTTGACCAAACATAATGTTTATCAATTTTTATGCCCATTTCTTTCAAATTTGTAAAATCCTTCTTCAAACAGTGTTCTAGATAATGAATATCACACTCTTTGTTATCACTTATATAAAAGTGATATTCTTTCTTTATGACCCATGATTCAAATATTCTTTTAACACCATCCAAATCTAATTGTGTATGTTGATAACACACCTATACCATAATAGTAATATGCTCTAAAAAATAGTATTCTAATTGAATGGCCTTTTGATGAACAAAGGAATATTTTTCTGCAAAATCAACAACCAATAGAATAGTTCCAAGTGGGAAATTATCTCTCAGTATTTGGAATTGTTGTGCTTTCCACTTTGTAAAAAAAACATGATGAATGTAGGGTTGAATCAATTTTTTTAATTTCCCCATAAATGCTCAAATAGCTATCTCCTCTTCAACATATTCTAACCTTTTAGATTCTTTCCCAAATCTTGTTTCATTCCTTACATATTTGTAACTCTTGCAATTTACCATCTTTGTCACATCAATGTCTTTATTTTTCAAAGGGAAAATAGCCAATTCAACACATGTTTCACATATTCCTTTGATGTGATTTATTTGGCCAGCTGCATCATCTCTTTTATCATATAAAATGGATGAGATGAAATCAATTTGTCTAATAGGAGGAGCATTTTCAAAACCATAAGTTTCTTCTACAAACTTTTAGAAAACCTGATAGTGGAGATCAAATTCAATATGATAACGACAACAACAAGTTTCAAACACTTTGTTTATCCTCACATAATATGGCTTCAATCTTTCAAACATTGTTTGCATAATCTCTATATTAGGATTTGAACTACAAAATGAAACATACATTTCATGTTGCATTGTGTCCAACCAATGTTTTGTATGATGTTCATATTCATTAGCTTTAACCATGTGTCTGATAACATCTCTATTGTTTCATGAAGGACATCTATTATCATTCCAAAATGATGCGATCAAAATCATGATTCCCTCCTCAATCCTATCAGAACAAGGAGCTCCAAACATAATTTCCCAATTTTCTTCCATGGTGATATCATCCAAAATCATTCTCCTCTTAACATATCTTGATAATGTTTCCCTGCTAAAAATAATTTGAGATGAAACTAAAGATATTTGTCTATTTCGGGACATAGTGTTACCTACAATGGATGTCAACATCACTCTTTTTGTAATGGGCCTATCTTTAGATCAATATATCTTCCCTTCATAGCTCAAATATTTCCTAACATTTTCAATAATATCACTTTGCATGTTAGAAAATTTTCTCTTTTTTTTTATGTTGAGTCGATACCCAACAATTTGAATGGCTCTTGCAACTTTTTTTGTATAAGTACAATCAAAATCTATTGGGCTTGTTTGAGTGTTTCAAGATAATCAAATTTAGCCATTGTTTCCTTTTATATATTATTCATTTACCTCTTCTTAGAGAGACTTAAGGGTTCACCATTAGCAAGTCATCTCAATTTCTCCACATCCATTGTAAGTAAATGATCTAGGTTTCTATAAAAAAAAATTCTTTACAGTTTGAGTTAGATTTATATGTTAATCCATACTAGTAGGAGCAAGTGATCCTAACCCCTCTCCAAATTCTATTGCTTGAGCCTATGTAGGGAGTGATTCTGACCCTTCTCCAACATCAATTTCTTCAACTTGGGTTGACCCTCTTACCTGAGCTTCTCAATCATCTTTTACTTGTTGATTGTGAGATACATGCATAAAAATGAATCAAATTATAGAAAATTGAAAACAAAGACATGTAAGACTAGGGCATGTGAAATTAGAGATGCATACCTTCTTTAGTTTTATAATAATATGCCAATGAAGCTTCATAGTTTTTTTATTCTCTACCAGGTGACCTTTTTTTTGTAGATTTAGTGTGCCTTCCCTTCTTGTTTCCCATCTCCGTTCTTCAAAAAAACACCTTTAAAATAATTACCAAATGCAAAAACCTTGAATATATTAACTTTCCTACAATTCTATTAAAAAATACAAAATTAATTTCTTTTGTGTTTAAAAAAAGAGAAAAAAATACTTTTATTTATATCCAATTAAAAAGTCGCACCCAAAAAAAACTTGGTTAACCTACTTCGTGCGAACATGCCTAGAAAAAAATTTGGCAGTGTCCTTTCCGCCATACTTTATCCAAGGGGTATTTGAGAAAAGGGGTCTTCGGGCAAAGGCATAAAAAATTGGGATTTTTTTTAAGGACAACAAATTTATATAGAAATATGCCCTTTGGAGGTCTCAATCAAGGGCCAAATAAGACAATCTTCTGAAACAAAAATTCCCATATTATGATACTCTAAACAAGCTTTACAATGACTATAATTTATATATATATTGAGTTCATTGTGATTTTCTATTTTTAGTTTAATTAAACATAGGTTGTCTGGTCATTTAGCAACCTCTCTCTTCGATGCTTTGGGAAAAATTGCAAATTAGGAAACAAAATTATGAAAAATATGTGTCCAATAGGTATTTATGTTACCTTTCTATCACAAAAGAAAAAATGAATTTCGGTATATATAGATCAAGTTAGAGTAAACCAAAGAAACCTATGTCTAAATTATAGTTAATGTCACTTCATAACTCAATAAACTATAAAATTTTGAACCAAATTGAACTAAACCAATTACATCCTCTAGGTGCTGATGTTGCAAACCTAACCTTGAAATAATTATGTCGTTATCATTTTTCAAAAAAAAAGTTATGTCCAATGGAGTGACAACCACTTTTTTAAAATGTGGATTTTTCATACAAACCACTTTTCAAAGGAGAAGGAAAAATCGATATAAATAAATTCCAATTTTTTATAAAAAAATAAAATAAAATTTAGAAACTAGAAACAAAATTCTAAAATTCACTAGTTTACATCATCTTCAAATTCTTAATGGTTTTGCATCAGTATGTGTTTGAAAGTGAAGTTTATTTTTTGAAGGTTCATTTCAGTGTCAAAGTTGGCCAAAAAGTGGGACAGAATATTGTGGGAATACCCATTATACCCATTATATATATATATATATATATATATATATATATATATATATATATATATATATATATATATATATATATATATATATATATATATATATATATATATATATATATATATATATATATATATATATATATATATATATATATATAACTCGTTCAAAATACAATAGGTGAGAAGAGCAGGGTTTTGAAAACATCAGGGTTAGGACTATGGAGGACAATCCAGGTGGAGATGGCCTTTCAATCGAAGACAACACATGAGGTATCCAACCTATCGAGGGAAACACATGAATGATTATGGAGTTTTTGTTGGTTTTGGATTGAATGACACAACATCAACACCTAGTTATGGTAGGGGAAGGGAGAACACACAACATAATGTTAAGCCTCACAACAGGATTTTCCCGATCCAGAAAGGCTTTAACTTCCAGCAGATATAATAGAAGTTCGGGTGACCCAAAGCCCAAGTGGTGGATCGAAATTCTACCTAGTTGGTAAGTGAAAATATGATACATTTTATGACTTCTTCTATGTTAGTGAATAATAAACAGTGGATGTAATCCATAGTTGTTTTAGAGGAAAAGGATTTAGTGTTAAAATGGATGGGTCTATGGCCTTCCCTAAGAAAGGTAAGAAAATGGTGTGAGGAATAATGGGGATGCCTCTGATCATTGAAAATAATGGCCAATGGTTTTTACCTGGTAACATGTTCTTCAAAACAGGACAAGGAGTGGATCCTGAACAGTGATCCTTATTTGATAGATGGGCAAGGTTTATATGTAAAGGATTGGATCCCAAACTTTGATCTGATTAAGGAACAAGTAAAAGAGATTTCCATCTAGATCAAAGTCCATAACCTTCCACAATAATATTGGGGGGATGAAACTCTTAGAACTATAGGAGCGTTGGGGACCTATGTGAGATCAGAAGAAGATGTTAACCAACATGACTTCTCATTGTGTCCAAGGATCTTAATTTGGAGACAAGAATGTTTTGAGCTCCCAAATTACATTAATTTGAGGTCAGATAAAGGGGAATGGAGACAACCCCTTATTGTGGACAAGGGTGATCATAAAGTCAACACTAAAGATAATAGTGGGTCTATGTTAGCGGAGAAAGGAAAAGGGCTAGAGTCCATTAGGCTTATTGATGAGATTACAAGGACATCAAAAGATAATACAAGTAAGCTCAAGGAGGACCTCTTGGTGTATGAAGATATGGTGATGTTGAGATCATCATATGAACCATGGGAAGATAGTTCAAATAGGGGAATGGGTAGAATGAAATTATCAATAAGATCTTTTCCTCTATCTGGATAGCTGGTGTAAAGAGTTTGTTGAGAGTAGCTCTGTGCAAGTTGTGCAAGGAACCCCATTTTTAGTGAATCAAGGTAAGGCTGAAGGGGAGGAAGAAAATCCAACAAGTGAGGATATCTCCAATGTTTAAATCCATAAGATGAACAACCTAACTAAGCTAAGGGAAGGCATTATTGATGGATTAGTAGATGAAGTTCAAGATAAGAAAGTTGAAATTCAAGAAGACTTGGTTTTACTGGAGGTAGTCCCAGATTCCTTTCAAGGTGAGGATTCTATGAATAGAGGCAGTGACAATCAATCAAGGAATGACATAATTTCTAAGCCAATGGAGGATTTTGATCTTAGTGATCATGCTCTAGAATGAGATGATGAGTCTTTTGCATTGGAGTTGGAGATGGAAAGGGAGGATCCTATTTATATAGATATCAAGATATCTCCAATTAGGAACTTAGATAGCTTTTTTTAAGAAGCATGAGATAGTGGAGGAAAAACTTTGGCAAGAGATTCAGACTATATCTCTCATGGGTATGAAGGAGATGAGGATGAATTAGGTTTTTTTGAGACTCGAGGCATTTTGGAGGCAAGACAAATGGAATAGACCCCATCATCCCTTTCAAAACCAGAGATAGGGGGAGAAAAAATTAAGGGGAGTGAAAACCAAAAGAATGAAGTTGAAAATGACTAGGAATGCAGTTGACCAAACAAATATTTTGAGATCAAGAAAAGGATATTCCTCTTCCTAGCAACAATGAAGGTCCTATTGTGGAATGTTAGGGGAAACAATGCCCCTGACAAACTTCACTTGATCAAAAGATGTTTTGATCAGGTAAGACTAGATGTGATTTTTTTGAAAGAAACCAAAATAAAGTTGGAGGACTTGGAGTCTTTTAAGAGGAAATTAGGGCGATGGAATGACATTTATGTGGGAGTTGATGGAGCTTTTGTAGGTTTGGGGGTTTTATGGAATGACAATACTATGGATACTAGATTGTTAGGTTATGGAAATAATTAGCAATGATTGGAGGTCAATTCTAAGAGACTTTTTTCAAAAAATCTAGCCATTAATGTTTATGGGCCAAATAACCCTTCTTTAAAAAAGATCCTCTAGTAGGATAATTCCAAGATTCTGGAGGATAGGAAGGAAGATTGTTTCCTTCTGGGTGGGGAATTTACTGTTATCTTAAGCCCTGTTGAGAAGAAAGGTAGTCGAGGGTAGGTAGGTCAAAGACACCAATATTTTGCATATTTTATTATGTCTAATGGACTGATGGATGTGAAGCTATGGAATGGGGATTTAACATGGATTAGTCGGAGAAGTGACTTTCTAAACATAGTAGAGAAATTAGATAGATTTTTATTAGCTAGGTAATGGGATAGAACATATTGGATTTGGAATGTTGACATATTACCCTTTTAAGGGTCGGATAATTTTCCTATATGCTTAAGGATTTAGGAAGATTCCACACCAAGAAGGTCACCTTTCAAATTTGAAGCAATGTGGTTACGTGCTGATAAATTTTTGGACAAGATTGCATTTTCGTGGAATGATGCTCCTCCTAAAATAGGTAATAATTCCTTTCTCTTTTTAAAAAAATTATAATTTCTAAAAGAACAACTCAAAATTTGGAATAGGGAGGAGTTTAGTAACATCTTTGTAGAGAATCAAACAAGTAACTTCCTTGTTCACTGATGGTTGGGTTAGAGGTAAAGTCAATATATGGGGCAAATCTTTCCCCCTTGCTCTTTCCCTTTTGGCTGAGATTACTGGCTTACCCCTAGAGGGAACTCATTTCCATAGAGGCAACCATAGGCTTGGTTTTGAAGCCTTTAATCTCTTCCCAAAAACTACTGATGAAAAAGCTCTCATGACAAAAGGAAAAGGGGATTATGTACATATTACTAAAATTAAGGATTTCTGGGCCAAAATGTTGAAGGTTATGATTGAGTACTTCACGCTCGATAGATGCTATTCCAAAATCTACAACCTGCATTTTGTCCTGGCTAATCACTTTAGGTATAATAAGCGGATTTATTTCCCGTGCTTTCTTATGAGCTCTCTGAACAATAGCATAACAGAGCATAAGAAGAAATCGAGTAACCTTGTGTTGCATGAGGGTTTGATCCTCCTCATTTCTGACTACGCTAGAGATATTATCTCAAACCCAATTCCTAAAAGGGTCATCGGAAAAAGGAAAGAGTCCAAAGTGTTTGATAGAAAGGCTGAACCTAGCAAGAAGAGGAAGAAAAACAAGGAAAAAAGTAGTGAGGAAGAAGGCAAAAAAAGGAAGAAAAATAAAGAAAAAATCCCTGACAGTAGTGAGGAAGATGACAAAAAAGATGAGGAACAAGAAAGGGTCAGCGGAGATGACACTAATGAACATAGCCCTCTTTCTCAGGGAGAGGGATTTTCTGAGGAAGACAATGTGGAGGTGGATTCTAGTAATGAGGAGAGAGCCCAGGAAAAAGAGGGCAGGGATATTGATGATACTGAGTAGGAAGAGGACATGAATGACATCATGGAAGATGATAAGGAGGAAGAAGAAGGTAAAGATGAGGATAATCAGGAGGAAGAAAAAGATGAGAAAGGAGTTGAAGAGGAGGAAGAAGATGCCTAGGACTCCCCTAATAAGGATGTCAAGGATGACACTCCAGAGTTCCCTGCTGAAGAAGAAAAAATTGAAATTCATTCTGATACTGAGGATGGTATAGACTTGGCTAGTAAAGAGGATGGTAAAAACCAAAAGGGGGAAAATTTGGGCCTCCTGGAGGGCCAGGTTGAAGAGGAAATGGAGGTTGGTCAGAACCCCCCTGTAGTGGATGAAAAAGAAGAGGATCACAATGACTCTGAAGTGGGTTTGGACCAAGTTATCATTGAGGAAGGCAAGAGCTACAAGGAGGACACCTTAGATCCCTTGTTGGGTGCTACTAAGTGGGATGAGGTTAAAAAAGTTGATTGTCTGAGTACTTCTCTGGATTGGATCAAGTGGGAGATGCAGGAGATGAAGCTCCACCTTCAGGCCATGGAAAAAACTATAATTATCCTAACCACTAAGCTGGAGAAGCTGGAGAATAAGGTCTTGGATAAGGTAAATAATAAAAACTGGAATGAGGATATAGCTGTTGAATTTAATAAGATAGTTGATAACAAGGTCAAATACATAAAGGCTAAAGTTAGTAACAATGGGAACATGATTAACGAAGTCCTGAGTCATGGCAATGAGGGACTTGGTGCGGTTTTCATGAACCTCAATATGCTACACAACTACCTAGAAAAAAGCCAATTGGAAAATATGACTATAACTATTGAGGAGGATGTTGGGAATGTTGGTCCAGGAATGAGAACTAGAGGGCACACTTAGAGGAAGATCCCTGAAAAGCCTAAGGAACTAAAGGACCTGAAAGACATTATCCAGGAGATGGAGGACCTGAAGATGAAGGCAGAGAAAATGATAAAAAATAATTAGTAAGGTCTGGTTGGTAGATGGGTGTTGTTGGTTGTAGTGCTAGTAACTTTTTTTTTTTGCTTTGTTGTCGTATCTAGGAGTGTTTTGGGTCCTGCTTTTGTTTTTCCAACAGGTGTTTCTTTTTGGATAACTTTCATGCTATATCTTTATGCTTTAATGTAAATGGTTTTGGGTTCCATTCAAAACCTATTTTTACCTTAATCAAAAACATCTTTGTAGAGAATTTTAAGATAGAAAATGAGTTTTTAGATATAAAATCAAAGGTGATAGCTAATGGAATGGGAGAGGAAGAGTATAGAAAAGAAAAAGCATTATCAAGACAATATGATGAAGTGTTGTCTAGGGAGGAAGTGTTTTGGCATCAAAAATCTAGGGAGGCATGGTTGAAATATGGAGATAGAAATACTAAGTTTTTCAACAATTTGGTTAAGGTTAGAAGAGCTCAAAATAGTATCTTTTTCTATTCAAGATGGGATAGGTAATACTCTTTAGGAGGCAGAGGATATCAATAGAGAAGCTATCAACTACTTCACTATTATTTTTGTAGGGGACTCAGATAATACTCATTTAGATCAAGGTATCTTGGATATTATCTCATTTTGCATTTTTGAGGCACAAAATGATGTCCTAGTAAGGCCAGTTTCTATGGATGAAGTTAAGATTGATCTGTTTAGGCTTGGAGATGATAAGGCCCCGGTCTAGATGGTTTTCTTGCTATCTTTTTTCAGAAGATTTGGAGTATTATGGGTGTTGTGGTTCCACAACACACGTCCCATTTTTTCCACTTGGCCTAATGGGGACCCCCTTTTTTAGGGTTCTTTTTTTTTGTCTTTAGGGTTTTGGTTTGTTTTTCTTCTACAATTATCTTAGATAGAATATTTTGTATGCTTTCAATAAGACATTACTAACAACTGCTTTTGCGTGAAGAAGTTTGGTGCCCACCTTTTAAGGTCTACGAAGAAATGAAAAGGGAAGCTGACATCCATGGAAGTATTAAGGTTTTTGGAAATCCAAGAAGTGACAAAGAAGTTTTAAAAATCTCACCCCAACATTCTTCCAGAATGCTAAGTCTTCAATTTTGACAAGTTCATAGAATTTCAACACTTAGCCATTTTTCAGTGTTGAATTTTTGGAGTTTCAAACTTTATTGGATTTTCGCTATTCAAAAATTTGAAATGCTAGAAGTTGGATTTTCAGAGTTTCTGACTTTGCTAGATTTTCATTGTCTAAAAGTCCAAAATGTTGGAAGTTAGATTTTTGAAGTTTCAGACTTTGCTAGGTTTTCACTGTCTAAAAGTCCAAAATGCTGGAAGTTGGATTTTTGGAGTTTTAGACTTTGCTGGGTTTTCATTGTCCGAAAGTCTGAAATGCTAGAAGTTGGATTTTTGGAGTTTCAACTTTGCTGGATTTTCGCTCTCCAAAAGTTTGAAACTTGTCAAAAGAGTGTTTAAACACTTAGTCATTTCTTCAACTTCATTATTTTGGAGCAACCGTTGGGATCTGAGATTTCTAGACACAACTGCCATTTGATTTCAATCATCTCAAACTTGATTTTTCAGTCAACTAGATCACTTCTATGGGGTCATTTCTACATGATTTGGGGGCCTCTTTCAGTTGAGTCCATGTAGGAGAGCTATGATGAAGAATAAAGGATAGGATCACAAAGTCTCATGGAGAGCATGCATGAGTTCCAGTTACATTTTGAGTCATTTTATGCATGATCTACTCTAGTTTTTGTAATGCATGAGGTTTAATTTCGTGCTAGGGTAGTTTAACTTGTTTTTAAGAGATAGTTTCCTTCATGTAATTTGTACGTTAGATTTATTTTTGAGTTTAGATGCAGTTGAAACCCTAACTATGAAAATAAGAGCACAACTCTATAAATTGTATGAACTCAATGTAATAAGGATCGGATTTTTATCATAATACAATACATACAATTGGTACTTCAATCATGGTGTGATTCTTCTGTTACCTTTGCAAAATTTATGAATGTGTAAATTGCTCATTTGTTTATTTCAAAGAACCGATTGATTGTGTGGTGGTTTAAATTTGTGATTCTTTAGTTCAGTATTTACCTCTACTGCATTGCTTCGTTGTGACAAATTATTGAGAAGATCTTTCCTTTTTGGTGCTTTGAAGATAAACTTGTCTCATGTGCACACGCATCTATGGTGGCTTCATGATCTGATGATTTTTGGCTTATTATACATCTATGTTTATTTCCATTCATGATTGCATCTACCTGGTTGAGATTGTGATTTCATCAAATCTCAGATTTTGCATGGCTAGAAGGATGTAGGATACACCTCATGAATCAACATTGTGAGATGGATTGTCCTATTTTTCTTGGAAAGATGGACTTCTATTTGAAATAAAATATGACTATTAAAGAGGTATTAATTCCTATATCAGATCATTGGGATAGTCAATCAAGGCAGGCACAAGATGAAAATGACCAAATTCATGAGACTTTGGAAGATATGTGTTGGCCTATTGAGGGAGGTAAAGTGATCAGCATACAAGAAAATAATGGCAAGACATTTCAAAATGATGAAGAGAATGAAATCATAAATACATTCATAGCCATCTGCATGAAAGTTGAAAGTGGAAAGGTCACTTCTCATGAAATCATAAGTGATGATGAACTGCCTTTTTTGAATGCTAATCATGATGCAACCCAGATAAAGGAGATACAAGAGGTTCAAGATAGAGGACTCTCAGTGTTTACAAATAAACAAACAAGATGAATCTCAGTTTTTGTCATCAGAGGAGGTAGACAAAGTGCTTGACTTGGTATTATGTTTGAGTAAAGAAATGTCCATCTATCGGTATTCCATGCACATATCAAACCTTGCAGTAGCCAATTCATGTAGGATTCATCCATTTGAGATACATTCAGAGGTAAGTTGTCCTGAATTCTTGCTAGCTTGGGAGATCGCCTTAGAAGGTAAGTATGATTTCGAATGTATTTCTTTGAGGTATGAAGGAGAAAATGATTTGAATGTTGATACTAACTGTAATACCCCAAAAATGGGCTATAGGTTCATTAACCTCCTATATCGACATATCGAACAAAATCGACATCAAAGTCCTAACCTAAGGCACATTGGCACATCATCGAATCGTAATTGATTATCTCAAATTCTACATCGGGGAATATTCCTAGTAATATTCCTAATCATTTTTAATTATCTTTAATTTTATAATTATTTGGCGATAAATCATATTTATCCTAAAGTTTGATTAATTGAATATTCTAAATATTTAATTAATTAGATTTAATTTGGCCACTTAATTATTTAATTGAATTTAATTCCATTATTCCTAATTATGATGTTTAATTTTGACAATAAATCCAAAATCTTACAAATAATTGATTAAATATTTTATTTAATTAATTAAATCATTTTGTCAATTTTTAATATTATAATTTTGAATAAAAGTTTGAAAAATAATTGATTAACCCATAAATCAATTGTTTTATTTTTCAAAATCAGTTAAGTTGAAGATAAATCACTTTATTTGAATATTAATTAAATCATATTAAATTATGCACAATAAAAAAAGAAGTCAACTAGAAATCAACAGTCAAGTTTAAATTTAAACTCAACATTCAATTGTGAGTTGAAAATTGAACTAAACTCTATTTGGAGTTAAAAAGTTGTTTTTGCATGATTTTGCATGTTTTTATGGATTAATTAATATTTAATTCTTGTTGACACAAAAATCAACCTGAGTTAATCAAGAGTGATTTATGGCTTTTCTCATGCACCCCCAAAGCCCTGGATTTCTATAAAATCAAGGCTCGGCTCTTCACAAATCATCCACAGAATCCACAGAATTTGCATACTTACTTGGGCGAATTGACATCGGAGGAATCATCAAGCTTCTTGCGAATCAGCATTTTGTGAGATCAATCTTGTTTTCAATTCATTCTAGTTTCATATTTCATATCATTGTTAGCTTAATTTTCATATCATAGATCAATTTCATCTAGCTTAGAACTCATATCAAATTTTTTATTCTAATTGCACAGAAAAACCAAAAAAATAGATTAATTTGTATTAATTTCATATCTAGATTTTGCATTCAAATCCTTCGTTTAGGTGTCATCAAGGTCACTGATCTCGGTCCAATCTGAGAATACATACTTGCATCTACTAGAAGGCAATAAATCGTCTGGTTAGTTTAGTTTTCAATTACTTGCATGATTTCGATTTCAACTAACCTCTAATGTTTTACTGAAGTGTTGTGTCTATAGATCAGGTACAAAATTCACACACATATTTTTGGCACCCACCGTGGGGCAACCCACCTTTACATGATGGTTTTGGTTATTTTTTGGAGCTAACCCCCTTGTGCAGATTTACTTGGAGACTAAAACCCTAAATTTTTGAAGATTTAATTTTATCTCCCAAACGGCTTGGATTTTTAGTCTAAAATTTTTTTTACAGGTTGGAGACATATCAAGGAAGCTTTGATAAAAAATTCAAAATTTTTTGAGATGTTTTGAATTTTTAATAATTTTTTTTTATTTTTAATAAAAATTTAATTTTCAATGCAAATCAGTATATTTTTTGGAAATTTTTACATTTTTGGAAAGCTCTTTAAATTCTATAGGGGGTCCATTCTTTGTGTTTTAAATTTGGATGCAATATAATAGCTCAAATAGTCAATTTACAAAATCTGGTTTGTTTTAGTAAAAGGGGTCTCTAGGGCACAAATGAAGAGATTTTTCTGAAATTTTTACATTTTTGGAAAGCTCTTTATTTTTTAGTAGGGGTCTTTGTTTTACATTTCTATTTTTATAGCCAAAATCATATAAAAAAAAATCAGATCTTGTTGACTAGGTCAAATGCAACCAAAAAAAAAAAATTGTGATGGGTATGCACTTATTTTTCATATGATTCAATGCATGATATGAGTTTTCATTTGGATTATTTTCTAGTTATTATTGCTCCTAAAAATTGGTTTTCAGATCTAACCCTAGGGTTTTCATAAGTTGAATATACCTTGCATATCTTGTTTGCTTGTTTGCTTGTTGGCTTGTTGGAGAGTTCGTGGCTTGCTTGCATGGGAAAGCTCAACAAAAATTGCTAAAATAGGTAAAATCTACTAAGAACATTATGAGGAACTCAGGTATTCTATTACATCTGATAACACTTTATTTTGGGACATAAAACAAACTCTCTTGTGTCAAGCTTGTGTGACTTTTCTTGCTTTCATATCACAGACTTCATTTTGGGCTCTAAAAAAATGAACATAGATTTGCTTTCAGCATCTTTGTTACACATAGTAAATAGGCCCTATGAACACTATTTGTGGCTCTTGAGAGAGTGAGTCTCCATTGAAACTCTTCTCAATGAAGGAACCCTTGTAGGTAGGGAGGATACTGAGAGAGTCTCACGTTCCACTAGATCTGTGTGTCTTCAACTTTTGATCAAGGTATTCTCTCTCTGGAGAGGTTGATAGATCATAAGGGGTTGACATCATAAATATTTGTGAGATAATCTTGATCTTAGCGTGTCGGATTAATCTGTCTACTTTGTTTGGGTTAAAAGTGAAAAGGCCAGGGGATTATGCTCTACTTCCTTTTTGGATAGTACCAGAAACCCAAATCCTTGAATCTAGAACCAGTCTCCATGTGGTATATCTTGTGAGTCACCTTTAGAGAGGGTTAACCATAGTGGACATTCCCTTAATTGGGTCAACCACGTTGACGGAACCTCAAGTGATAATAGTCATTTTCGTCGTGGTAGTGACAACCGCTATATAAATGTCCTGTTGAAAGAAATCTCTACAGGTGTGGTCTCTTGTTGGGCTGTCAGATCTCCCTAGAAAATCCTAAAGATTAAGTTCTCAGACTGTGTCAAAACCCTGGTGTGCCTGGATTGGAGTTCGCCCTCTTGGATCATAAAAGTTGCAAAGTCAAACCATTACTAAAAACCCTAGTAAGGCCACATTTTCATTTTCTAGGAATATGTACGTTAATGCAAAACTTTTTGGAACATACACAATTAGCACTTCTAAGGATTAGCACAAATAAGTCACTTGATTGTTCATGCGCAAGGTTGCTTTTGCCCTTGTTCATTGTCTTCAGACATGCTTGCTATTTTGCGTGCTTGCTTATCTATCTAGTTACTGAAAATGAACAAATCTGTTACAATCTTCAAATCTGGACAGACATTTTTGTGAACAATTTGAAACTGAAAAGCTAAAATTTACAAAATCTGAAGCAAAATCCTTTCTGGTGTCAAAAGTCATCCTAAAATTTCAAAACTCGTATCAAAGCCAAAGTCAAAGTTGTTAGAGGTTGGTCAGATTTGTCAAAAATCTAGTTTTTATAGCCTATTTCTAGAATCTGTCAAACAAATCACTGTGTTAGGAATAGAGCAACAACTACTAAGAATCCAATTATTTTCCTAAAGTGGCCTTTTGAATCTAATTTAGCCTTCTATTTAATCGATTTGAGTCTTTATCATCTTGTGTCAAAACATTATCATAACTATCAATCTTCAATCAATCATCAAAAAGACTAAGTGTTGTGAACTTGTGTCCGCTATCTTTTGGGAATCATACCCATACATCTAGGGCATAGTCTCCCTCATCTAAGTCAAATCTATGCTCCAATCAATCAAACCTTGACAAGGTTGCGTCATTTGATCTTCTTGAATCAGATCTTTCTTCAATTGTCTTCATCATATTCTTTTGTTTCACCAAATGTTAATGGTGGAAACTAGAGCTTCCTCTCACAAGAAATCTAGAGAAGTATCCCATACCTTACCTATAACCACTACCAGGGGTCCAACTCTTGAGCAACTTTACAATTCTGGTCTTTACGAAGACGACGACCTTGGCAATTTTTTATTAAAATCTGGGTACATTCCTCCTTCATCAACTCACGAAGGTAATTAACAAACTCCTCCTCGATCTATCCCAGGTAGAACTCCCACCATGTCTCAAGCAGGGACAAACTTTGGCTCTCAAAGAGCTCAATCTCAACATGGTGTAGATCAGAAACCCACACCTAAAGAAATTGCTCAATATCAAAATAATGATAACTTCAAATGAATGATGAAGCATTTCTTGAAAGAAGATAGAGAAGCATACTTTTTGCAATTATCCCATCAAGGAGCTAAACTTCCTCCCAACTTTAATGTTGAAGATATCATTACGCATGAGGAAGAAACTCCACTTACAGCTATGATGAAACAAATGCATGTCATGCAAGTCAAACTTAATAACCTTGAGAAAGAAAAGGAAAACAAGGAGTTCTCCATGGAGGCCCTATGTCCTTTTCCATTTGACAAAGACTTGTATATGCCACCATTCCTGAAAAGAGTGGAGATGCCTAAGTATGATAAGTATGATGGACACTCTGATCCTCAAGATCATGTCAAAGAATTCTATACACAATCTATGGAGTTCATGCACGAACCAACCTATCTGATGCGTCTCTTTCCTTGATCTCTGGGAGGAGCAGTCATTCATTAGTTCTCTAGATTGCCTTCTACTATCAAAACTTTTGAGGATTTGATCAAATTGTTCTATCAGCAATACTCCTACAACATTCAACATCCAGTCACCATGATTGATATCTGTAATCTCAAGCAATATCCAAGCGAACCGTTCTTAACATTTCTCAAAAGATGGAGGAAGAAATTCTCTCTATATGCTAGGCCTATTCTAGAAACTGAGAAATTGGAAATCTTCATCAATAATCTTATCCCAAAAATCAACTATCCTTGACAAATGCAAGATCATACATCTTTTGATAAAATGGTAGACAATGCGATCAAAATTGAAAAAGTATTTGTGAAAAAAAGAGAAATCACACTTCAAAAGGACAAGTACGAATCAAGGTCTAGTTCTAAAGATAAGAACAAAAATTGGAACAAGAATAAAGGCATTGTCACCGATGGTGTTGTTGATACTATTTGTGCCCCATCAAAGGCACCAGCTTTCAATTTAACTATTGGTACCCAAGCCATAAAAGCTTCCGAACAAAAGGTGTCTGAATCATCTCAAAAGAAGCTAGAGTATAAAAAGTGGTCCGTTGATAATAAACGAACGTTCACTCCTCTTGGAGAATCTTTAGAATCAGCTATGAGAACTCTTCTGGCCAATAATATCATCTCTTTTCCTAAGATCTGACCACCTGATTCTAAGCCTAAACCAAAATGGTGGAAAAAAAATGAATTTTATGATGTCCATCGAGGTAAAGGTCACAAAACTAATAACTACTTACATTTGAAACATACTATCCAAGATCTGATTGATAAGAGAGATATCACCATTGATAATCATAAGAGCAATAATGATCATGCAGCATTCACAGAACCATTTCCAAAACATGGTCAAGAAGTCTCATCTTCTCAACCTAATATGGGGGCAAAGGTCAGTTATGCTTACCCTGGAAATAATGTTGTTATCAATATGGTTGAACCTTGTCTCTCTGAACATTGCAATGTCATCATAATTGTACAAAGAGATAGAGATCATTCTTAAGCTAACACAGTTACTTGATCACAAGCTCAGGCACATCTGAATGGACAAATCCCAGATTCATCAAAAGTCCCTAAGATGCCCTTCAATCTTTCTTCTGCTTCCAAACAGAAGGATGTTTCTAAATATTCCAATCCTAAAGATACAAGGCCAACATCTTATAGCATTGTTCAACAACTCCAACACACTAATGTGAAAATCTCCATGTTTGAGTTGCTTCAAATATCTCCAGCTCACAAAGCCATTCTAGACAAAGCTTTGCTCAGATCCAATGTTCCTGATGACCTTGATTTAGACAGGTTCTAGACTATGGTTGGACATCTTACGTCTCCACAATATATATCCTTTTCAGAGGAAGATGAAAATTCCTTGAGTCACCCACATAACTAGCCCTTGCATGTAGAAGTCTTGATCCAGAATCATAGGGTCAAACGTGTGTTGATAGATGGAGGTGCTAGCCTAAACATTTGTTCTTACAGCTTGATCACACAATTGGGATTTTCAGAATTGTCTATTGATCCTACAAAGAAAATAACTATCAAAGACTATGATGAACAAGAAAGATCTTCTAAAGGCACCATTGTCTTACCTATCAAAGCAAGTCCAGTTATCAGAGATACTATATGTCAAGTTCTTGATATACCTTTGGCTTACAACATTCTTCTAGGGAGACCATGGATACATGAGATGAAAGCTATTCCTTCTACATTTCACCAATGCTTGAAATGTCCTTATGAAGGAGTAGAGGTCACTATTCTAGCAGACATATCCACCACTTGCAATACATTGAAGGAAAGTGTAGATAAGCTTGTGCCTAATAACAAGGAATCTACCATTGAGCCAACCAAAGAAGCATCCACATCTAAAATGGAAGATCTTGCAAAAGAGGTTAATATCAAAGAAAATAGTATGGGAGAATATACTATGGAGCTAGTCTTATCTTTGACATCTCTCCCTATCTCACCTAAGTCTTATGGACAATCTTTGAAACAATCCAAACCAGAATCTGAAGAACCTCTTGAGGCATATAAAAAGAATTTTGTAGCAGAACAAGTCTCCAAGCAAGAATTTGAAGAGGATGAAGTTGTGCTTGCATGGCTATACAAAGATGAATCTGAATCTCGTGATATTCAAACTAGTAACTCAGTGGTACCAAAAGATCCTTCTAAGTCATATGGCCTAGGAGATAAATTAATAGCTAAGATGGGATATTCATGTAAAGGACCTCTAGGAGTCAAAGGAAAAGGTCTTGAGGCACCTCTCCCACATACTGGTAGAGCAAATAAAGACAAAGTTGGCTTAGGCTTTAAAAAGAAACCCTTCCACCTCAAATGTAATTGTTCTCATGTCATAGACCAGATCACACCAAGAGAACCTCTTCTTAAGAAAGAAGAAAAATAACCATCAGATAGTGATTTAGATAGCTTAGAACTCATCCCCTATGAAAAATTACCTAAAGAGATCAAAGACCTTCTTGATGATAAAGATGATCCAATCAAAAGAATTAATGTAGTAGAAACACAAGAACCTACTATTAATCAAGAGATAGTTGCAACACAAGAACTAGCTAATCTCAAAAACAATCAAGAAGAGGGAGGTGGTAGTGATTCTGAGACAGATTCCCATGAGTATGAATTCAAATCAGAATCTGAGGGTAACCCTTCTTGGGGTATTCATCCTGACTTTACTCATGTTCTTAGATTTCTTAGAGGCATAGATGAGGAATCTAATGACTATGAATGGGGAGCCATTCCAGAACCAAATGAAGATGAGCTTATTATAGAGAAACATGTTGATGTTATTCACCAATATGCACCTGAACCCAATGTGAGTCTAGAGCAAAATGAGGAACCTATCGAGTCTAATCCACCTATGGTTGAATTGGACTCCCACAATGACATTGAGCCTATTCATGAATTGAATTTCTTAAGTTGTAATATCACCTTTGAACTTGAGCATCAGGTTAGGACCAATGATGATAGATCCATATCCATAAACACTATCTCCCAATCTTTCCCCACTTTGACTATCCAATATCTAGAACTTATTGATCAAACCTCCACAAATTCGAGCCATGGTATTTATACCTTCCCAAATGACTATGCCCTTGCTTGCTACCTCAATACAATTGAGCCTATGAGTAATTCCATCAGTGAACCGAGCATTAGCATGACAGAGTCAGACATCAAATATCTTAGTCAGAAAAATAAAAAGAAAAAGAAAAAGAAAAGGAGTTCTGAGGGTGAAAACCACTTTGTGGTAGTCTCAGAACCTACAAAAGTAAAAATAAAAGATGTATCTGAAGGTGAAAACCTCTCTAAGGTGCCTAAGGATGAAATATTTGATGTCCTTCCGAGTCATTTACAAGACAGATCTCTGGTTCTAATTAAGCCCACTCAACCTATCAACGTGGGAACAGCAGAGGAACCACAGTTGATTCATGTAGCACAATCTTTATCAGAAGAAGAGAAGAAAAAATTTACAACATTCCTAATAGAGAAGAAGATCAACTTTGCATGGAAATATTCAGATATGCCAGGATTGGATCCTAATCTTATAATGCATCATTTATCGATAGCTCCAAATGTCAAACCTGTCAAGCAAAAATTGAGAAAGATGCATCCCCATGTTGCACTCTTGGTAAAAGCTGAATTAGAGAAGCTCCTAAAAGCTAGATTCATCTGAGTTATTGATTATGTCGAGTGGATCTCTAATATTGTACCTATTTCAAAACTAGACAAATTAATTAGAATGTGCACGGACTTTAGAAATGTGAATAGAGCATGCCCTAAGGATGATTTTCCATTACCTAACATTGATATGATAGTGGACATGACTATGGGCTTTGAGATGTATTCTTTAATGGATGGTTTTTCTGGATATAATCAAATAAAAATTGCTCTAGAAGATCAGGAGAAAACTGCTTTCACATGTGCATGGGACACCTTATGTTGGAATGTCATGTCATTTGAGCTTAAAAATGCTAGTGCTACATATCAAAGAGCCATGACTTATATTTTTCATGACATGATGCATAGAACTATGGAGGACTATGTTGATGATACTTTAGCAAAATCTATGATTAGAGTTGAACATCTAAATGACTTGAGCAAGATACTAGATAGAATGGAAAAATTTAGTCTCAGACTAAATCCTAAGAAGTGTGCTTTTGGTGTCACTTCTGGAAAGCTCTTAGGATACATAGTCTCAAAGAAGGGCATTGAAGTTGATCCAGCTAGGGTAAAGGCTATAATGGAAATGCAACCTCTAAAGAATATTAGTCAAATGAGGACATTGCAAGGAAGAGTTCAATCTATCAGAAGATTTATATCACAGCTAGCAGACATATCACAACCTTTTACAAAAACATTACATAAAGGTGTGACCTTTGCATGGAATGAAGAATGTGATAACAACTTCAATCATATCAAGAAGTATCTATCCAATCCTCCTATTTTGATGCCTCCTATTCATGGGAAGCCATTGATCTTATATGTCCCTGCTATAGATACATCACTGGGGGCATTGCTAGCACAACATGATGAGAACAAAAAGGAAAGAGCTATATACTATATCAGTAGAACATTGGTTGCATATGAGAAGAACTATTCAATGATTGAGAAGGCTTGTCTAGCTGTGATCTTTGCATCACAGAAACTGAGACACTACATGTTACCTCATACCACACATTTGGTAGCTAATATTGATCCACTCAAGTACCTACTAAGCAAAGTTTCCCTCGCAGGTAGATTAGCTAAATGGGTTATGCTCTTAAGTGAATTTGACATTGAATATGTGGAAAGAAAGGCTATCAAAGGATAGGTTATTATTGATCAATTAGCAGATGCACCTATGATTGTTGATACACCAATACAAATGGAATTTCTAGATTCCTCTATCATGACTCTTTCTTCTAGAAAATGGTAGTTATTCTTTGATGGCTCCTATACACAGAATGGATCAGGAGCAGGCATATTGTTCATAACTCCTCAAGGATACTTAATCCCAAAAGCATTCAGACTAAAGTTCCCTTGCACAAATAATATTGTTGAATATGAAGCCCTTTTGAATGGTATGAAAATAGCGATTGAGTGGAGGGTAACAGAACTACACATTCATGGAGACTCACAACTTGTTATCCATCAAGTCAATGATGTGTACCAAACTAAAGATGAAAATATCATTCCTTACAAGAGAATGGTAGATGATCTAAAGCAGTATTTCCTATCTATCACATTTGAGAAAATTCCTAGAACAAAGAATAAGGCTGTCGATGCAATGGCAACACTATCTACTTTATTACAGTAGCCTAAACATGAGCTACACTATGAGTTCCTGGTGGAAGCACTATCTTATCCTGCATATGATTCCCTGAAACTTGCATGATCTGCACTATTGTTGGTCATGATTCATCCAGATACAAAAACCTATTTTCCTATCTCCAAGACCAAATCATTCTTGATACCTTCAACCTCCATGAAAAGAGATACCTTATCCGTAATACCTCCTGATATGTCATCATTGGTCACGATCTGTACAAACAAGGTCTAGATGGTACGCTACTTAGATGTTTAGAATGGGAAGAGTCTCAACATGCGTTAGAGGAAGTCTGTGATGGTATTTGTGGGTCACACTCGAACAGTTTAACACTAGCTTGAAAACTTATTAGGGCTGGGTACTATTGGCCTGAAATGGAGAAAGAGTCTATCAAGTTTGCTAAGAACTGTCAAAAGTTCCAAGTGCATGGCAACTTAATTCATGCTCCAGGGAGAGATCTAATTCCCTTTACTACACAATGGCCTTTTCACCAATGGGAATTTGATCTTATAGGAGCTATACATCCTCATTCTTCTAATGGACATACCCATATAATCACAGCTACAGATTATTTTACAAAATGGGTAGAAGCAGTCCCTTTGACACAAGCAACTGGAAAACAAATATCTATGTTCATATTGAACTATGTCATATGCAAATATGGGATACCTCATTCCATAATCACAGATAATGGTGGACAATTCAAAAATAATGACCTAGATGATTTATGTGCCAAATTCAAGATTACTCAACATTGGTCATCTATATACTATCCTCGAGGAAATGGACAAGCAGAGGCTTCTAACAAGAATCTATTGAAAATCTTGCACTGCACAGTTAATAAAATAGGAAGAGACTGGCATCTCATGATCAATCCAACTCTTTGGGCCTACAAAACAAGTATCAAAACACCTACTGGGGCTACACCTATTGCTTTAGTTTATGGGTCTGAAGTGGTACTACCTATTGAGGTTGAAATCCCCTCACTAAGAATCAGAATGCATGGTCTAGTAACTGATGATGACTACAGAGTGTCTAAGTTGCAAGAACTTGATTACTAGATGAGCGCAGACAAGCAGTGTATGATCATCTCAGAGTATATCAGAAGAGAATGTCTAGAGGCTACAACAATAAAGTCAGACATAGAGAATTTCAAGTTGGTGATCTAGTCTTGACGAGAAAATCCTAAAAACCAATCACATCGAGAACGCAAGGGGAAGTTTGAACCCAACTGGTTGGGTCCCTTTGTAATCACTACTACTTTTGGCTCTGGTGCCTATCAACTCTCAATGACTAAAGGAGAACAGCTCTGAGAACCAATCAACGTTCTCCATTTGAAGAAATTCTACGCCTAAGGCATTCAGTGTATGGTAAAATGTCTTGAAAAAAATCTTTAAAATTGGAAAAAGTCCTGAAAAAATGAACATCTTGGTGAAAACCTAGCAATAGGCACCTTGATGATTCACAAAAAATATCAAAAGTACAAAAAAAAAATTTAAAAAATATCAAATTACAAAAAATTATATATATATATATATCAAAAGTACAAAAAAAAATTGAAAAAATAAAAAAGACAAAAAAATGAGAAAAGAAAAAGTGCCTTGGTGAAAACTTGGAATAGGCACCTTGGTAGCAAAAATAGAATCTCTGCCAAGATGGTGAAAACTCGGCAAAGGGCACCACTTGTTTCAAATGCTCCATCTATCAGCGCAATCTTGGTCTTTCCCAGCTTTCAGTCTTGCTTTAGTTTGTACATATCTGTCGGTTTGTTTCTGCATTCCTGTTATTCAATAAGTCAGTTTGTACACCAATCAACTCAAGCATCTGTATCCTATCAATGCTTAAAACTTGGGGGCAATCAATGTCATATCCTATGGTCTCCCATGTATCTGAGACATGTCATATCCAATCAGAGTCCTTTGAAGCTTCATTTGAGTCAGTCAGTCAGTCTTGTCTCCAGAAAGGATTTTGCATCTACAACAACACAATCACAACATCAAATTGAAAACAATCTGTGCTTTTTACATGCTTTTCTCTCCATTGTATGCTTACTGATTTGCATTGATATTTTTGAATATTATGTCCCTTCGAGCTCTTCGATGATGTCCTTTACAGGATTTAGAGAGTGATGACTAGGGGCATAATCTTTTCTTTGTCTTTTGCTTGTATGTGAAAATCTAACAACTTTGAAAATTCTAGATTGAAATGGTGTCTAACTGTAAGAGCCTCTATCTCAAATTGGATGGCCATGCGTACCTCAACCATTGATACCCAAAAAATTCAAGGAATTTTGATCTAGCTATTGTCTTTTTGAGTGAATTCTTTCTCCTACTATGAAACGTGATCTTGCCTAAGGAGGTGAATGATAAACAGATCACTACGGGTAATTCATATTGGATTTAGAATGATCTCTTGACTGTTTGATGTGTTTTTAATGCAAGGCGTATTTAGGTCATCAGGATATTTATGTTTTGATGCTTATACAAATTGCTATATCAAAATGGACATGATATTCAGGTCATCCTGGCGCTTATGCCTTGGTGCTTATATCTAATCCGACATTCTGAAAACACAATCAATATCCATATATCCATGGTTTCCTAATCAGTGGGTGTTGTATTGATTCCTGCATATACAAATTAACATTCATATGTCTATGGTTTCATAACTAGTGGGCATTGTATTGATTTATCCGGTTACCTAAAAATTCAATGATGAGAATGACTGACACATGATCAGTGACTAGGTCCTAGGTCTTAGGTTGCATTTCATTCTACATGTTTCTTTGCATTTTGCATGTTGCATGATCTCACAATGGTTGGCTAAACTTCAATGCTTAAACAATTCTTCAAATCACATCTTCAAATCTAACAAGAGCTGAATCTCACACGAAGGTTCCTCCAACAAAATAGCAAGTAGAATCCTTTTTCGGGATCAAAATCAAAATCTAAGATCATTTATATTATTAACTACTTACATAATCGACCTTCCTTCATCATAGAAATCTAGTATTCAACTTAATTGACTATCTTACATCAAACTATCAAAATTTCAACTTGGTCACCCATGGTCAACTCATGGTTTAACCTTGTCAAACTTGGTCTCCAGGACCTCCAAATGATGCAGAATGTGTTCTTGAACGTGTTTACCCCACTTCTCAAATCAATTAGCATGCTTCTAAAACTTTCAACACTGACTTTTCTTGTCAGATTTCAATTTTCATCCCAAAGGGGGCATGGTATTGCACATCATTCAAAGTCTGTAAATCTAAATCTAAAATCAAATCTTCCTCAATAATCAAGACAATAACCACGTCTAGTTGTTGATTCATTAAAAAGACCTCATTGCTCAAGGCAAATCAATCATCACTCGGGGCATATCAGATTCATCGAGATCCATATCAATCTGGTATTCTCTTAAACTTGTAAATTGTATCAATTTTTGCAACTATCGGTTCAATTGTGTTATTTCCTTGATTCTTCGGTAACTGAAGGGTTCAGATGTGATACCAATGTGATTCAATATAAGGATATCGGGTCTGGAATCGGTCACTCACTTCTTCACAATCATAAGGTTCAAAATCAGGTGTTTTGACACTTTTTCACAATCATCGGTTCATTACTATTATTGTTAACATTATCTTTGGTCATTCAGGACCTATTATCTTCATATCAAGTTCAATCAGTTTCTGTCTCATATCAATATCATTTCAAACATCAATTTCAACATCATACACATACTGTCTTTGAACCACTGCGCTTCGCACAACAATTCAAAGAGGGGCAAAATGTAATACCCAAAAATGGGCTATAGGTTCATTAACCTCCTATATCGACATATCGAACGAAATCAACATCAAAGTCCTAACCTAAGGCACATTGGCACATCATCGAATCGTAATTGATTATCTCAAATTTGCGATCGGGGAATATTCCTAGTAATATTCCTAATCATCTTAATTATCTTTAATTTATAATTATTTGGTGATAAATCATATTTATCCTAAAGTTTGATTAATTGAATATTCTAAATATTTAATTAATTAGATTTAATTTGGCCACTTAATTATTTAATTGAATTTAATTCATTATTCCTAATTATGATATTTAATTTTGACAATAAATCCAAAATCTTACAAATAATTGATTAAATATTTTATTTAATTAATTAAATCATTTTGTCAATTTTTAATATTGTAATTTTGAATAAAAGTTTGAAAAATAATTGATTAACCCATAAATCAATTATTTTATTTTCAAAATCAATTAAGTTGAAGATAAATCACTTTATTTAAATATTAATTAATTCATATTAAATTATGCACAATCAAAAAAGAAGTCAACTAGAAATCAACAATCAAGTTTAAATTTAAACTCAACATTCAATTGTGAGTTGAAAATTGAACTAAACTCTATTTGGAGTTAAAAAGTTGTTTTTGCATGATTTTGCATGTTTTTATGGATTAATTAATATTTAATTCTTGTTGACACAAAAATCAACCTGAGTTAATCAAGAGTGATTTATGGCTTTTCTCATGCACCCCCAAAGCCCTGGATTTCTATAAAATCAAGGCTCAACTCTTCACAAATCATCCACAGAATTTGCATACTTACGTGGGTGAATTGACATCAGAGGAATCATCAAGCTTCTTGCGAATTAGCATTTTGTGAGATCAATCTTGTTTTCAATTCATTCTAGTTTCATAATTCATATCATTGTTAGCTTAATTTGCATATCATAGATCAATTTCATCTAGCTTAGAACTCATATTAGATTTTTCATTCTAATTGCACAGAAAAACCAAAAAAATAGATTAATTTTGTATTCATTTCATATCTAGATTTTGCATTCAAATCCTTCGTTTAGGTGTCATCAAGGTCACTGATCTCGGTCCAATCTAAGAATACATACTCGCATCTACTAGAAGGCAGTAAATCACCTAGTTAGTTTAGTTTTCAATTACTTGCATGATTTCGATTTCAACTAACCTCTAATGTTTTACTGAAGTGTTGTGTCTATAGATCAAGTACAAAATTCACACACACACTAACGATTCTTGAAAATTTGAAGACATGCTTATAAGTGAAATCTAATGAGGTCAAATGTGATGATTTATTATTTACGATTAATGATAATTATAACAGGGATCATAGTCTGGGTGTTTTGCCTTTTGAACCTTGTTATAATGACAGGTATAGTACATCGCTAATGAATATGTGTTCTTGTGGTCTGCATGCACTTGAGGAGGATGGCGTGGTGTACCATGAGATAAGACCTCTAGAAGAAGAAATCATATTGAGTGAGTACATGCCCATGGTTGGGAACTCACTAAACCAGGTTGTATCTGTCCATTATCCCTTGCTTTTTGATGATTTTCAGTTTGAGTATGATAAAGGCGAAAAAAATTGTTTGTGGATTAATCATGATAATGGAGAGTTGCCACAACTTTTGATTTTGTGTAATTTTCACCTAGAATTTGAACGAAAATTATCTAGATTTTATTTTCTTGAGTACAAAGACGAGTTTGCATTCCTTATAACTATGCATGGTGCATTATTACTATTGCATGGAAAGAAAAATCAATTAATAAGCAACACATATGCTTTTTGTTCTAAGTTTTTTGTATATAATTTAACTTTAGTTGTAACTAGGTAGGTGTTAGTTAGTTTCCCTTGTGTTTTAGTGGTTTTTTTTTTTTGTTAGTGTGTTAGTCTCGTTCCTTGTTGCTTGAGTGTTTTTATTTTTTGTTTGTCAGTCTGGGGAAAAGAGATTTTTTGTCAAGGCTTTTTCCTGGCAAGTGGTTCATCCCAAGTGGTTCTTGATAGGAGGCAAAGGTATTTCTTTGTCAAATTTTTTTAAAGAAATTTGTCTTGTAAGAGACTATATACATGGATTATGAATGGTGATACCTTTCACTAGCAATCAAGTTGATATTCAAAGTCAATCATCCTCAACACATTACACACTTTAAACACAATACTATGGTTGTTGGTTTCTCGAGTAAGTATCAGTTGGAGTTGATTGAAGCCTATTGTTATGGGTGACCTCATATCTAAAAACCCTTCTCCGTCTACATCTTGACTTGAAGGGACAAAATCAAAAAGAGGAACACATAAGAAAGATAAATCAGGGGAAAAATCAAAGTTCAAATACTTGGGTGGCACAGCCTAATCATTGCCCAGGTTTCCAAGAAAGAGAAAAGAAGAATACAAGAAAATAAAAAAAGCAAATACTAAGGTAGCATAGCCTAAGCGCTGCCTTAGTGTACCAAAAGGTCCTGAAATTAAGATAATTGAAGAAGTGACAATATTGAGAGCACAATGGCTCAAGAAAGTCACATTCCATGTAAATGATGTTGACTCTAAAAGATCCCTCCAAAAAATAAAAGCATCTCACGACTTGTTAGAAGATAGAGAAGGGTGACTATAGCAACCTCTATCGGGGCTATAAACGCTTGACTGGTAGTAGAGCAAGGTTAGAATGAAATTGTGGAAGTTTATGACAGTAAGAAAAGATTGGCTCCAAGTGTTTCTTATCCAGGAGACCTTCATCCAAGTGTTGAAGGAATGAACACACAGATACACACACTGGATGAAATAACAAAGGACTTCAATTTTGAATTGTTGGTAAAAGAATGTTTTCATGAATGGTTCTTGTGTTTTGGTTTATTGCAAGACAATTTCAGAGAAAGTTTGATGGTAAATAAATGCCTGGTCATTTCTCCTTTTGTCAAGGATATTTGTTGTGGTTCCACAACACACGCCCCATTTTGGCCACTTGGCCTAATGGGGACCCCCTTTTTTAGGGTTCTTTTTTGTTGTCTTTAGGGTTTTGGTTTGTTTTTCTTCTAAAATTATCTTAGATAGAATATTTTGTATGCTTTTAATAAGACATTACTGACAACTACTTTTGCATGCAGAAGTTTGGTGCCCACCTTTTGAGGTTTACGAAGAAATGAAAATGGAAGCTAACATCCATGGAAGTATTAAGGTTTTTGGAAATCCAAGAAGTGATAAAGAAGTTTTAAAAATCTCACCCCAACATTCTTCCAAAACACTAAGTCTTCAATTTTGACAAGTTCAGAGAGTTTCAACACTTAGCCATTTTTCAGTGTTGGATTTTTGGAGTTTCAAACTTTATTGGATTTTCGCTATCCGAAAGTCTGAAATGTTGGAAGTTGGATTTCATAGTTTCAGACTTTGCTAGATTTTTGATGTCAAAAGTCCAAAATGCTAGAAGTTAGATTTTTAGATTTTCAGACTTTGCTAGGTTTTCATTGTCCAAAAATTTGAAATGTTGGAAATTGGATTTCAAAGTTTCAGACTTTGCTAGATTTTTGCTCTCCGAAAGTCTGAAACTTGTCAAAAGAGTGTTTAAACACTTAGTCATTTCTTCAACTTCATTTTTTCGGAGCAACCGTCAAGATCCAAGATTTCTGGGCACGACCTCCATTTGACTTCAGTCATCTCAAACTTGATTTTTCAGTCAACTAGATCACTTCTATGGGGTCATTTCTGCATGATTTGGGGGCATCTTTTAGTTTAGTCCATGTAGGAGAGCTATAATGAAGAATAAAGGATAGGAGCACAAAGTCTCATGGAGAGCATGCATGAGTTCCAGTTGTGTTTTGAGTCATTTTGTGCATGATCTACTCTAGTTTTTGTAATGCACGAGGTTTAATTCCATGCTAGGGTAGTTTAACTTGTTTTAAGAGATAGTTTCCTTCGTGTAATCTATACTTTAGATTTATTTTTGAGTTTAGATGCAACTGAAACCCTAGCTGCAAAAATAAGAGCACAACTTTATAAATTGTATGAACTCAATGTAATAAGGGTCAGATTTTTATCATAATACAATACATACAATTGGTGCTTCAATCATGGTGTGATTCTTCTACTACCTTTGTGAAATTTATGAATATGTGAATTGCTCATTTATTTATTTCAAAGAACCGGTTGATTGTATGGTGGTTTAAATATGTGATTCTTTAGTTTAGTGTTTACCTCTACTGCAATTGCTTCATTGTGACAAATTATTGAGAAGATCTTTCCTTTTTGGTGCTTTGAAGATAAAATTGTCTCATGTGTGCGCACATCTATGGTGGCTTCGTGATCTTATGAGTTTTGACTTATTATAAGTCTACGTTTGTTTCCATTGATGATTGCATCTGCCTGGCTGAGATTGTGATTTCATCAAATCTTTATTTTGTGGGTTTTCCTTCATCTTGTTGGTATTTTAATTCGCGAAGCAGTGTGATATTGGTTTATGTCCATTAGGTTCTTTCAACAGTTTTCTTTTAAATTCTTGTTACCTTGCCTTTTACTTCCTTGCATAATCAGTTACGGTAGATTAGTTAGATTAACATTATTTTCATTTAAGATCTAAAAATACCAAAAAGAAAGTATCATTTTGTTTAAAGTTTGTTTTGCATCCCCTTTTGAGATACAAAGCAGCAAAGGCCTCCTCATGAACAGATTCACATTTATCTTCCATTGAGCTATCCAAGCGGTTGAGGCCCAACCCAGAAGGAACCTTGAGACTGACTAATATCATTCTTCCAAGAGGGGAATTTGCTCACATAAATTCCTAGTCGTTGTCTCATGTAAAAATGACCCCCAACTATGGGCAAAGAACTTTGGGAAGTTCTTGATGAATCAAGAGTTGTGGCTTTGTTTTAAAAGATTTGAACAACACCTTTATTGCCTTAATCCTAAAAAGGCAAAAAGGTGTCCATTGATAAATATAGGCCAATTTCATTATGTAATAAAACCTATAAAGTCCTTGCAAAGGGAATGGAAAAACATTTGAAAAATGTTCTTAATTCAATTATTTCCTCAAAACAAAGTGGATTTGCACCTAATAGGTCAATTTTTGAAGGTGTGATTATGGCTCATGAAGCCATTCACATCAGTCGGGACAACTAAAATTGAAAGGATGATGATCAAACTTGATTATTAGAAAATATTATGATAATGTAAATAGGGACTTTCTTTTAAAGGTTTCAAAAAAGTTTGGTTTTTGTGCAGAATGGATCAAGTGGGTTGAAAGTTGCATTAAAACTCCAAGGATTTTGGTGTTAGTAAATGGTAGTCCTCAAGGTTTTTTTGATACCACCAAGGGCATTAAACAAGGTGATTTGATCTCTCCATTTCTATTTATTATTATGGAAGAGGTTCTTGGTAGGCTGATCACTAGACAGATGATAGATGGAAAGTAGAAAGGTATTTGTGTTGCTGATGGTTTGGATTCCTTAACTCATCTCTAGATTTTTTATGACACCCATTTGATGGGGGAGTCCTCATTGCAAGAACCTAGGGATATCAAATCCATAATTGATAGATATAGAACTACCTCTAGATAGAGTATCAACTGGCACAAATCGAAGGTATTCTTCTTTAACACTAAGCCTAATATGCAAAGGAAAATATGTAAAATTTTGGGCATGAAAGTTGGTAGGTTGTCAGGAAAGTATCTAGGCATCCCCCTGTTTGGTGGGGGGGGGGGGGGGCATGCAGATCTAATATGTGGAAGTACCTTATGGATAGCTATACCACACAATTAGAGGGGTGGAAGAGAAAGTGGTTAACATCTTCTAGAATGATTTTGATATTGCAATCTATAATTTCTACTATCCCTATTTATTATATGAGTTGTCTAAAAATCCCCAATAAAAATTATAAGTTATTTAGAACATCGGATGAGAAAGTGTTTTTGGAATGGCATTAACAATGAGGATAAACTACCCCTATCAGCTTGGGACAAAATATTCAAGGCCAAGGGCTGTGGTGGTGCTAGAATCAAAAGTTGGTAGTTGATGAACTTATCTTTAGGAGCCAAACTAGTTTGGCATATCTACTCCAATCCTAACATGTTATGGGTGAGAATTTTAAGAGCTAAATATTTGGATGGGGCTGATAGTGATAATACTCTTACAATTAGAGATCCTCCCAAAGGATTTGTTGTGTGGAACTTTATTCTAGAGTGTATAAAGGTGATAACAAACCATTTGACTTGGAAGGTTGGTAATGGGGGGAATGCTTCCTTTTGGAAGGATTCTTGGAATGGCCACACAACTCTAAAGAATTATATTGAATATCAAGAAGTGGTGAATTTTTTTAATAAATATGATGGATATATTTTCTTATTATATTAAGGCTAGACATACTCATATGGTGTGCAGTGGGTTGGAGAAATATGGAAAATTTGGGGCTCTCAGAACAACAAGTGAAGTAGATAAAATATTTTTTTTAGAATAGGAAATTTGTGAGGATAAATAAGGCTGACATACTTATATGGTGTACTGCAAAATGTGGGCAATATTTGGTGAAGTTAGGATATCAGGTGCTAGAAAACTCAAACAAACTTAGTGGGTGGCCAACAAAACTATGTTCGGGAAGGAGTTCCTCTATAAGGTGGGTTCTTTTGCATGGTTGGCTATTTAGGGAAGAATTTTGATAGGAGAAAGGAGGAATAATTTTGGCTTCACAGGGCTAAAAAAGTGAGTTTTATGCAATAATGTATCCAAGGATGTTGATCATTTGCTTGTGCAATGCCACTATGCAAAAGAATATTGGTAGATGTTGAGATCGACTTTAGGTTGGTGATGAAGGGTGCTCTCCTTAATACCGCAAACACATAATAGAAACAAAGAAACAACAACAATATGCAAGAACAGAAAATTGGCCTCTTATTATCTCCACAAATGTGGAATTACAAACTTTCAGAATTACAATATGCAAAGCCACATGGGCATTCCCTTACAATATTCTGCAGGACAAAGCCTCAAATCAATACCCAAATCCACTACCCAGAACTACCCTAGACAACACTACGGGCCTTCTTTATATAGGCATTTTCCACCACCTGAGAAGGTTCCAGAAATTTAGCCCTTAGGGCCAACCAAACTTAGAATTATTTTATTTTCAATTTATTACATCAAAATCAGCTCAAAAAAACTTTTGAAACCCGAACAAAAATTTTGAAGGAAAATTATTTTCTGCCATTTCAGGTGACCCGACTTTCGGAGACCATAAGTCATCACCAATTGACCTGATTGACTATTATAACCCCCATTTGGAAAGGCCACGAAGCACTCTACAAGCTTGACTAGCGCAAGCGCTTGTCACCCAAATTTTTGACCTCATCTGGGGCCTCTAAAGCCTTCAAAACTGAGTTCAAAGTTCCTGTACCCTGCTACCAATACGGAAAATCTTCAATATCTTCAAAACTAGACTTGATCTAGCAACGAAACTTTACTGGTAGGCTGATATGACTGAGATGAACCTCCACATGTAAAATCAGAACATTCTAAGATTTATGACCAACTTACTAAAAACAACAAGTTTCCATAAATAGCAGCTCTGCACAAGATAGCCCTTATTGAATACAAAAACATAAATATTTTTGGGTGATGCAAGATTGCTCTTACACCCAGGATGCTCCTGCATCAGTTGGTTAAGTACTTTACAAAATATAGTGAAGGAGATCTTTATGGCATGACCTTTGGCTAATAGAAAGTTGGTTTTGTCCAAGGTATGGTAGATTAGCCCATCTATTGTAATTCGGGAAATTTGGAAGGAACGAAACTAGAGGATTTTCCAAGATAAAGGGGAACCACTTGAAAGGATTAAGGATGGAATTAACGGATCAATTGAAGATGTTGTGGGGGCTTCTATTGCACAACTCAAGATAGATGTCCCTTATACAATAGAGGATAAACTTATTCATGAAGTGTCTAGGATTAAAATTAGATTTAGAAATAGTGGAACGATGAATGTAGCCCATAGAAGTAGTATTGAAGAGGTTGAGTGGAGAAAGCCTAAGAGGGGTTGGATTAAAGTGAATTTTGATGGTGTAGAAAAGAGCAATTTGAGTCCCTCTAGTGCTTGGGTTATTGTTAGAGATTGGGAGGGTACTACCCTGGCCTTTGCAGCACAAAAATTGAAGGATGGTACTAATAATGGAGGTGAAAGCTAGAGCTGTCCTATTGGCTCTACAAGTGGGGAAACAATTAGAGGTTCATATGATCCAATTGGAAGGAGATTCTCAGATTTTTGTTCAAGCTATTCAAAAGGGTGTCTCACAAACTTGGCATCTACAAAATTAATTTATGCAATTTGTGAGATACTCTCATCTTTTGAGGAGTTTAAAGTGAGCCATGTGCGGAGAAGTGGTAATATGGAACCTGATGTGCTTTGTAAATGGGCACTAACCTTTAACATAGTGAATGAGAGGAGAGTGGAAGAGTTTGATTCCACAATGGAGGGTCCTTTAATTTTGAGTTAAATAACTTATTTTAATATCCCATTGGTACGGTAAGTATTATAATGTTGTGTAGAGGGTGACATGGGGAAAGTTTGGTAATGATAGTTGGATGCCATCAAAATCCTTTTCTTGTGTTACCAAGGGATTTGTGCATGTGCAATCATGCCCTTTTAGAGCTTTAGGCTTATTTAACAAGACTAAAGCCATATAAAATTTATTGTAGTTATCATTTCAAAATATGTCCAAGCGATTGTGTGGTCTTTAAAGATACTATATTTTCGAGGTGATTGTGTGTGAAGGAAGAGTAATTTAATATCTAGCAGTGAGAATTGGAGCTATTATCAATCTAGGAAAATGGAGGTGACATTTTCTATGGACACGAACAAGTAGCAAAAAGGCTTCAAAGGGCAATTAGCAAGGAAAGGTTGACGGGTTGTTAAAGATCAAGAAGAAAGTAGTTATGGATGCAATTTTTAAGTTTATTGGTAGCTAATTCTAGGAGAGAAAGAAGAAATGATACATAAATTTGGACATCATCTCGATGATAATTGTTCGAGGTCTTGAAATTGGGGAATACACTATAATGGTGAAGCGGGTGGTGAGTAGTTTGTTTGAAAATTGACATGCTATTAGGGTTGGACTCAATTATGGAATGGGCTATTCTTGGAATTGGCTCAGATTACTCAGAGTGCTTTGAAGATGAAGATGAGGGACAATTTTATGGTTTGGTGCCTTTTGTGCACTGGTGGGGAAAGGTTGATAAGGGTGCCTATATAGCTGACATTTCTAGAGCTTGGGAGAAGCTCAACCCATAAATATTAAAGCATGAGATGGAGACAATGTAGATGGGAAAGGTTTTTGATGCCCTAATTCCGAGGAGAAGAAGGACAAAAGGCCGCATGATGCAAGGTTGTAATATTTAGCTAAAATGTTTGTAGCTTGTTATGTCTCTTTGGATATTTTTGAAATTTTGCAGAATAAGGGTTAATCTTCTAGGGAATTTTGTGGTGTGTTGCCTCTGAAGCAAGAAATGGGACTTTATGTTGTTTGAGGATAGGAATGAATGAATTTTATAAATTATGGAAGATGCTAAGACAACTGAGAAACTTTGGTAGTTTTATAGTGAAGGTGCAGATATGCCGAGATGCTGGCAGCATGGCGAAAGTGATGCGATGAGCAATCAGGTCGAGTCGGGTATGATAGGAATGAGAGGAAAGCTTAGATTGAGTCATTAAGGTGGTGTAC
>BSBK01014287.1:12500-49480 GCA_027943335.1 Chamaecyparis obtusa | reverse complement strand
TATATATATATATATATATATATATATATATATATATATATATATATATGTATATCTGTATATATATATATATATATATATATATATATATATATTATATATATATATATATATATATATATATATATATATAAATATATATACTATATATGTATATACATATATATACATATATATATCTATATATGTATATATGTTTATATATACATATATATATACATATATATATATGTATTAAAAATTATGATTAAAAATTACGAATTATGAATTACGATTAAAAATTATGAATTACGATAAATATCATTTGCAGCATCAGATTCGAACGAGAGAAAAAGCATGAGAAGCAAAAATAATTTATTGAAGAAGTGTCCAGACATGTTTTGGGGGAATTTCACCCTTAATCAGTGGACTTTCAAAGTACAATAAAATAGTTAAGTACAATAGGTTTAAATAGAAGTTGAGAATAACTACTCAACTTCCAAGAACCCAAAAGTCATGCTTAAATTATTAATTAATCAATTAATTAAAAATATTATTTAATCAATCAATTAATTAATAAAACATCACTTTGTGAACAATAAAAAATATTACAAATTATTTGGCATTCTAAAATGATTTAGCAATAAAGTGCTAGGAACTTTTTTTAAAAAAAAGTTTATGGTTTAGGGAAGCCCCATGGTTTGCATTAACAGCTTAGGCATGAGGGGTCCCAAACCCCCAAAGCAGGAGGCACCAAATTGAACACAAAGTGATAGTGATCAAGAAGCTACAACACCATGAGCAAGGTAGAACCGGAAAATGACCAAGGAAGACCCTGCTGTGGAAAATTGAAACTACCCTCGAAAACCACTCATGAAAGCTGGGAAGTCAGCTGAAAAAACATCCCCGATAAGATGCAGGACCTGCAGCATGGAGAGGGGAACCCAAAGTGCTACCGAAGATCATGAAACAACCTGCAAGAGGCAGTGATCCAAAGAGCCGAAGCTCATCCATGAACAAAGCACGTCATGTGAGGAGGAAATGAGGGCTGATAGGTCTTCGGGGCTAGAAAAATAGTGAACACGGTGGCGAAAGGAAGCCCAAAGGGCTTGTAGAACACCACGCTACGGGGCAAGACCAATAGTAGAGCCTGAAAGGGCTGGGAGAGGAGATGCTTGGGCCTCCACTCATGAGATAAAACAATGGGTAGAGAAGGAGAAGACCGCGGGCACGCTAAAGGAGATGATGTGTGGGGGAGGCAGTGACAATGAACCAGGTTGTGGCAGCCCCACAAAAAACCCAACAATAGCAACAAGTTCACAAAAGATGGAGAAAAAAGGAGAACCGCTAACACCAACTCCATCAAAACTGAAGCAAAGAGCCACCAATAGCAAACACCCAAACCAAACAGGCACAGATGAAGTGAAAAACCAATGGCCATGTGATGGAACTAGCAAGAATCTGATGGCAGATGTGAAGATAGAAAATTAGGATTAAAAATTATGATAAATATCACTTGCAACATCATATTTGAACCAGACAAAAAGCATGAGAAGCAAAAAATAATTTTATTGAAGAAGTGTCTAGAATATCTGCTATTTATGAAACAAGGTCTACATCTGGTAATGTACTTACACTTGACAATATGATTGTAATCTCACAACCTTTGAATTGAATAACATTGATAATAGTGTTGTATCATTGTTGATTCTTCTTTCATGTCTCCTCTAAATAATGGTAAGTCTAGTAGGAACAATAAGAATAATGATAGGGATAGCAATACCAATGATGGGCTTGATGAACTTGAAGCTCTTATGGCTAGAAGTTTACCTAAAGGTAAAGGAAGGTATAGAGGTAAGCTACCTTTAGCATGCTTTAACTATAAAGAGGTTGGCCACATTGCTGCTAGATGTCTGCATAAGAAAGATGATGAAATATCCAAAGACTGATTTGAAAGAAGTATGGCAGGAGAGTCAACAAAGGCTACCGACACAACAGAGATAACCAAGACAATAATGACAAAGGAAAAAATGTATGTTACATAGCTGAAGATAATGAATCTGAATCTAATTCTGATGATGATGTAGAAGTTGTATTTGTTTCTATGAAAGATGACTTTGAGGGAAGAAGAAAAACATGTAGAAACAACATTGATCTCTAGAGTTAACAAACATAATACATGGATCATAGATAGTGGTTGTACACATCACATGACTGGTGATGAGGAGAAATTTGATCAACTTGAATAATACGATGGAGGATTAGTTAAGATGGGTAATGACACACCTTGTATGGTAAGAGGTCAAGGATCCTTGATGATAAATGATAGGATAAAATGTGATAATGCCTATTGGGTAGATGAACTAAACTATAACTTGTTAAGTTTGGCACAGCTAAATAATTCAGGCCACCGAGTTTCTTTTGAGAGCAAGAAAGTAAATATCTTTGATGATGAAGGAATACTAGTTGGAACTAGAGTACAATCAAGAGGTAATCTATTCTATCTTGATACTAATAAGTCTTCTTGTCTAATGATGAAAAATGAAGATGTTTGGTTGTGGCATAAAAGGTTATGCCATGTGAGCTTTGATAACATGATTAAGATCAGTAAAAGGAAAAGAGTTAGAGGTTTTTTCTAACTTGTCAAAACCTGATCATGTTATGTGTCATGAATGTTAGAAAGGGAAAATGACTAAATCTAGTTTCAAAAGTGAGGATTATTTAATAAAAAAGATACTTGAGTTGGTTCATTACTGACCTATGTGGTCCTATGAGAACTCAGAGTTATTATGGTGATAGATACTTTATTCTTTTTGTTGATGACTATACTAGATTGATCACTGTTATTTTTCTAAAAAAAAAATGAAGCATTTAAGATGTTTAAGTTGTATAGATCTAAGGTAGAAAAAGAGACTGGTAAGAAATTGAAATGCCTAAGATCTAATAGAGGAGGTGAATTTATCTCTGATGAATTTACTAATTTTTGTAATGAGCATGGTATTAAAAGATAGGTCTCTACACCAAGGATGCCTCAACAAAATGGCATTGTTGAAAGAAGGAACAGGTCAATAGTTGATTGTTCTAGGACACTAATGTTGTAAAAGAATTTTTCCTAGACATATTGGAGAGAAGCTATCAACATTGCAGTATATGTTCTTAATCGAGTTCAACTGAAGAAGGACATAAACAAGACACCCTATGACTTGTGGTTTGGACACAAATTGACTGTAAGTTATTTCAGAATTTTGGAAGTAAATGCTTTATTTTGAAGGATAAGAGAAATGGTAAATTTGAATCAAAAGGTGATGAAGGGATATTTCTGGGATATTCCACTAAAATTAAAGCATATAAATGTCTTAACAAGGTTACAAATAAAATGATTGAAAGTACTAATGTCTGAGTTGATGAGTTTGATGAAAAGAACATAGAGGAAAGTACAAAGGTACCATAAGACTATGGTAGATTCACTTACATTGAACAACCAGAGTATCTACCAAAGATGCTACCTGTGATAACCGGTCAGCCAGAAAACAATACCAAATAAAAAGAAGGAGAAACTGATGAGCAGGATGGACCTACCGAGAAAGAAAATGAACCTGCACAAGATGAACTAGAAAGAAGAGATAGAGTACTGGCAAGATTTTTTAGGAGACATCATCCTGAGACACAAATTATTGGAGATAGACAAGTTGGCATGCAAACAAGGAGTAAGACAAGACAAGATACATGTCTAGCTTGTGAATTTGAACTGAAAAATGTAACAGTTGCATTAGAGAATGATGAATGGACTAATGCAATGAAAGAAGAAATATAATAGATAGAGAAGAAAAAAACCTGAGTTTAGTACCCTGACCTAAAGATAAGAATGTTATCAGTGCTAAGTGGATATTCAGGAACAAGTTGAATGAAAATGGTGAATTAATAAGAAACAAGGCTAGATTGGTATGCAAAGGATATGAACAGGAGGAAGGCATTGATTATGGTGAAACAGTTGCACCTGTTGCTAGATTGGAAGGTGTTAGAATGCTACTTGCATATGCTGAACACAAGAACTTCAAAGTTTATCAAATGGATGTTAAGTCAACATTTCTGAATGGAATACTTGAAGAAGAACTCTACATAGAACAACCTGAAGGGTTTGTTGATCTAGAAAAGAAAGACATCGTATGTAGATTAGGTAAATCTTTATATGGTTTGAAGTAAGCACTGAGAGCCTGGTATGAAAGGTTAGATACTTATTTTTAGGTATAGGATTTGTAAGAACAAGTGAGAACAACAATTTGTATATGAAATGAGATACTAATGATACTATTTTGATTGCTGAGATATTTGTGGATGATATTATTTTTGGAGGTCAAGATCACATATGTAAAGCCTTTTCTGATGAAATGAGGAATGAATTTGTGATATCTATGTTTGGAGAGATTAAGTTCTTTCTAGGACTACAAGTGATTTAGCAGAGTGATGGGATATTCATCACACAATCTAAATACATAAAGGAAGTATTGAAAACATTTGGCATGGAAGATGCAAAACCTGTGGGAACACCAATGGCTACTGGATGTAAACTAACCAAGGAAGATGAAACTATAGAGGTAAATCAGACACTATACTGATCTATGATTGGTAAGTTAATGTATGTAGTTCACAGTAGACCAAGTATAGCACATGTTGTGGGAATAGTTGCTAGATTTTTTGCTAATCCTAGAGAATCACACATGATTGCTACTAAATGAATCTCAAGATACCTAAAGAAAACAAAGCACTATGGATTATGGTATCCGAAGGAAGGCAAGTTTGAACTGAAGGTATACACTGATGTTGATTGGGCTGGAAATGTGGATGATAGAAAAAGTACCATCATAATAGCATTTTTCTTTGGTGAAAGACTTTCTACTTGGACAAGTAAGAAACAGGCTTGCATTTCTCAGTCTACAGATGAAGCAAAGTATGTTGTTTCTACTACAAACTGTTCAAATATTGCATATATTAATAAAGTTCTGGAAGGTATGAATCAGATAATCAGTGAGCCGATGATTATATATTGTGATAACACTAGGGCAATAAATATTTCAAATAATCTAGTAATGCACTCTAAAACAAAGCATATATCAATTAAGTATGACTACTTGAGAGAACAAGTATAGGAGAAGCAAGTTAAGTTAGATTTTGTTACATCAAAAGAACAACTTGTAGACATATTTACAAAGCCTCTACCAAACAATACATTTGAATACTTGAGGACTAGACTTGGGGTCCATCCCCTATCTACGAGTCACTAAGGTGATCTGGATGTTGCATCAACCTAATCTTATTAGAAGATCATACATGTTGATGTAGCATAGTGTTAATATGATTTAGAACAACAGAGAGGGGGGGTGAATTAGTTGTTCTTAGGTCCTGATGTATAAAACAAACTTAAAAATTTTCCCTAAATCAGATCCAATAACCAAAAAAAACTCGATCATCACTGATTCAATAATAGAAACATCTAACAATCTAGTCCACTACCCAGCTATAACTTAACTTGTAAAACATAGAAATGTTAAAACTAAAAAATTCACACAAGTATTAACACTAGGATTTATAGTGGAAACCCAATTTGGGAATAACCACTTTGTAACATGCTACTATTATTTTCACTCTTCTGAAGTGAGCTCGGTAAAAAGCCAACCCTATCAAAGGTTACAATACACACTATCAGGTGTGACCTGGTTAAAGGATTTCAATCACCCTGTTAAAAGTGAGCCTAGTCATAGGACTTACATACACTCCATTAGAATGCAACCTTTTTCAAAGGATTTAACATATGACTATTAGGTCAACCTATATTAAAAATATTTTGACTATTACAATGGTTAGAAAGTAGCAGCTATATTTATCTGAAAAATATACAACTCACTTTGCAAATATCATATCTGATTTCATACACTAATGTTGGTTTACAAAATTTGAAACTTTTACATCTCCATCTTTGATCTACTCAAAAATTTTCTTCAAGAAACCACCACAATTCTCCTTCAGCCTTTTCTGCTTATTGAGTCAATAAAACTTTACTGATCTTCCATCATTCTTTGTTCACCCATGCACTTGCATATCCAACACTTACATATCCAAATGCTCAGGTTCCCTTTATACTTTCCTCAATTAGGTTAACTCATCTTATGCCACTCAATCTCATTCGTAGATCATAGGGTTAGGTCAAATTCATTGAATATACCTGCTTCATGTTCTTCGGCTCCTTTTCTAGAATCATCTCAAATCTCTTAAAGATTTACAATAAAACATTTTATACTGCATTTAATGGTTTCATACAATCAATAAATAAAGTCAACACATTTTACATAATCCAAGAATTCAACAATGTCAGCTCCAAAATTAAATTCTCTTCAAATATAAAATTGTTGATGCTCGGTCAATATTGTGATCAACTACTCGGTCTTCATGTAGAAAACTTGGTCATCACTAAAAAATATTTCCTCAGCTTACACTATCTTTCTTGACAATTAACTATTGTTCGGTTGACACTATAATTGTGCTTGGCATACATTGACTCGGTCAACATTAACATTACTCGGCTTAAAGATGATTTTTCTATTCTTTTCTCAGTCAAGCCTACTAGTTTAGTCTTCAGTCTTACTAGTATAAATAATACATTGTCTCATCATTATACAACATTGTCAAGTACACTTTGTAGTATCAAGATAACTCAACCTTTCCTTAGGTGCTATTTTTACCAACCTTGCCTAGCCCCTTAGAAACACTCAAATAGATATAGTAATTTCCTAAGTAGCAATAGTCTTACCAGTTAAGGTTTGACATCAATGACAATACAAAAATTGTTTTAGTTGCAGTTTCCAACAATCTCCCTCTTTGGCATTGATGGCAACACCATATGATATCACTTGAATAACACATGGATTACTAACCAATCCAAAAACTTATCTATTCATCAGAGAATTATTTATAATATCCTTAGCTTCATTCTGATTTAGAATCCTATAAGCCTCACTTCTGTGACCATCATAAGTATTCAGATCTCTCTCTATCCTGATCCTTTATTTGAGTTCATCATCCGTAGCTTTATTGGCATGTGTTATCATATCACTTCATCTCCCTCTTTGACAAAAATGCCAAAGTAGCAACTAAAACATGCATCCATTAGATGTAGATAATATATGTGCAGCTCAGTGTTTTTCCCTCTATCATCTTGCTTATGACTGATTCCTTTTCTTTGCTTCTTTTCACAACTCTAGGCTAGCCCTAAAGTGTGACAATCTTCTACATCAATTTGTCAAATGTTCTTCTATAGCACATTTGATGCAGTACTCCTAGATTTGTCTAGGCAGCCTCAATTAGGGGAAGGACTCCTAATTGACTTCTCAAATACTAATGAGCTTCTCTGGGTAAATATTTAGTGAATATGTTTGCTAATTATTCTTTTGTATTCACATATTCCATTTGAATTTCTTTATCTTGTATTAATTCTGTCAAGTAGTGATACTTGATTGCAATGTGCTTGGTCTTAGTGTGCATCACTGGATTCTTAGAAATATTGATAGCACTTGTGTTGTCATAGAAAATAATAACAGGTTCAGTGATTTTTTCTTTCATGCCAATCCACAATTGTTTTATCCATACCAAATTTGAACATTTTACTGCAACAACAACATACTTGGCCTCAACAGTAAATTGGGAAATGCAATTTTGTTTCTTTCTTGTCTAGGAGACTAATCTCTATCTAAGAAAGAAAGCTCCACCACTAGTACTCTTTTTGTCATCTACATTTCTTACCCAATCAGCATTTGTATAAAATGTGAGTTAAAATTTGTCATTCTTCTTATAATATAGACCATAGTCAGTAGTTCCTTTCAAGTATCTCATAATTCTTTTCACAGCCATCATGTGTGTTTCCTTAGGATTGGAAGAGAATCTTGCCACAATCCCAACAACTAGTGCAATAGTTGGTCTACTATTTACAACATACTACAATTTTCCAATCATGGATCTGTACAAAGTCTGATTCACTTCTACAACATCATCATTCTTAGATAAATTTTGTGTAGTAACCATAGGAGTTCCCATTGGTTTAGCATCTTCCATCCCAAAAGTTTTTAGTATTTCATTAACATACCTAGACTGTGTAATGAAAATTCCATTCTTCCTCTGATATACTTGTAAACCAACAAAGAATTTGATCTCACCAAACATACTCATTTCAAATTCAGTGTGCATTTCATTTGAAAATATTTTACACAATGCATCTTGTCCACCAAAAATAATGTCATCCACAAAATTTTTTGCTAACAAGATACCTTTACCCTCTTCATCCTTCATGTACAGATTACTTGTGTCATTTGTTCTTGAAAATCCAATTTGTATCAAGTAGTTGTGCAACCTCTCATACCATGCTTTGGGAGCTTGCTTCAATCCATATAGTGCTTTGTTCAGTTTTCACACCACGTGTCTTCTATTTGGATAAATAAACCCTTCTAGTTGTTCTATGTAAACTTCTTCTTCTAGTATACCATTCAAAAATGCAGACTTGACATATATTTGATATACCTTGAAATCTTTATAAGAAGCATATGCAAGTAGAGTTCTTACTCCTTCCAATCTAGCTATAGGGGAAAATATCTCCCCATAATCTATTCCTTCTTCATGTGCATAGCCTTTGCATACTAGCCTAGCTTTGTTCCTAGTGATTTCACCATTTTCATTCATCTTATTCTGAAACACACACTTTGTTCCTATAACATTTTTTTTTTCAGGTCTTGGCACCAGAGTCCAAGTATCATTCTTCTCATTCTGGTCAATCTCTTCATTCATTTCTTGTATCCAGTCTTCATTCTCCAATGCCTCTCTAGTTGACTTGGGTTCAAATTCACACAGTAGGCATATTGGATCCTTAGTCTTACTTCTGGTCTGAATTCTAGTATTTTTGTCTCCAATTATCTATTCAGGCTTGTGATGTCTTCTTACATATTTTTCCAAAATAGGTTCAGCTCCTCTCTCCTATATTTCATCATGTTCCTCAACAAGATTGTCAGATTCAACTTCTGAATGCTCAACAACCTCTTCCTCATACTCAGTAGCATTTTCTTGTAGGTCGGCATGTTCTTGTTCTATTTCGACACTATTTTCTTGATGCTTAGTAGCATATATCTGTTGCTCAGCATTGCTTACCTGAGACTTGACATCAGGTGTGACTCAACATTAGGTGCAAGTCTATTACTTGCCTCTTCTTCTTCCTCAATGTACACAAAAGATCTATAATCTTTTGGTTCTTTTTTTCTATCAGCTTCATTTATTTCTGCATACTCATCAATTTTGACATTCACACTTTCCATGATTTTGTTAGTGTTAGAGTTCAAACACTTATAAGCTTTACTTTTTGTGGAATACCCTAGAAATATGCCTTCATCACTCTTAGCATCAAAATTTCTATTCCTAGTGTCTTTTAATATATAGCACTTACTTCCAAAGATTCTAAAGTATTTAACACTTGGTGCATGCCTATGCCATAATTCATAGGGTGTTAGATTTTTACCTTTCTTTATTTGTACCTAGTTAAGAGTGTAGACAGGAGTGTTTATTTGATCTCTGGGCTTTTGTCCATGGTACTAGATGAATACCTCTCTAACTACTCCTAGAATTTCAAAGATCTACTTTAATACCTTATATTGACTCAATCTCCCTTAAGATGATTAGATGTGGATAACTATCTGGCACTATACCCTACCTCAAGCTAAATTGTCTGCATACTTGAGAAGGCATGTCTTTGAATATCTGAAAAATCATCCTCCCAATCAGCCAATAATCTATCTACACATATAATAAGTAATCTACATCCAGAGCACCATCCTCTCTCCCTACCTACTTATCCCAATACCCCCATGCCCCACACCCTCTATATGGTGTCCACTCGAACAATCATCTCATATAATATCCTCCACTAGGTTTTCACTAATCTCACATCTCCATATGTCAAGGGTGATTGGTAATGATGTGAAAAAGGCTCATAGCTCTTTTTTTGGCCCTCTCTTTGTAGCATTCATACCACTGTAATATGCTCCCATGCCTAGACTAGCAGCAGTGTGACCCCTACTCCAATCATCTGCTAAGTATGGTAGACACACATACCATACTATGCTAAGGTCATAATATACCTATGCTAAAATCCTATATCTCGAGAAAAACTCTATACCATCCTCCTCCAGCATCTAGCTCAGCACCCTCACCCATCCAATGAAAAATCCATGCCTTGAGTGGTTCGACATCAGTTTCCCTCCTACCAATCTGGATAAGTACTACGGTAGCCGGGGCAATCCAACCTCCATCCCCCCTCACCATGACATCCACTGTTGGTCAATCAGTAGTTTTTTAGCCCACCATTTGAAGCTCTCCTCCATATAGTGCTTTTCCCTCTCCAAATGATACTCATCCATCTCCCCTTGAATCGGTATCTGTAGAATCCTCCACACATCTAGCAATGTCACTGTTGCCTCCCTAGTCCGTAAATGGAAACTCGATGTGTCGAAGTGCCATCTCTCGATCAATGCTATCATTAATGCATTATGCACTCTCAAGCATGGCCACTCATGCACATGTTGTAGGCCACATAAAGTCACTTGTCCCCATTTTGCCTCAACTAGCTCCTTGCACAGTGTCATCATGTTTGGCCATCACTTTTTGTGAATCCAATAGTCTGGCTCCTGCATCAAAATTACCTAGCACTCTTTCGTTAGTCTCCATTTTTCTTCCATCCCTACCCTAAAATTGCCCCCTCTTCCATAACCTTGAATTTTTTCCCATGCACACAAGCTCCCCCCTTTTAGTGGGTAGCTACACTTTGGCAAGCCTTCCCCTTTTCTTTTTTAGAGGGTTGGTCCCCTCACCCTTTCCCTTGGGTAGTAGATCCACTCATCTATAGATGGGTAGCTACACCTACCTGTAGGAGGCAGAGCCACCCATCAGGCAACAGGCGGCTACACCTATGACTCCTAGGTGGAGCCGCCCATCCAAGGATGGGTGACTATTCCCAGGCCAACTAGGAGGAGCAGCCTGTCTGGCAACAGGAGGCTATGTCCAGCGGATGGAGCCGCTTGTTGACCAACAGGTGGCACCGCCCATAGGTAGTGAGACTCCCCTAACAGGTAGGTGGAGCCATCAATTAGCACCATCACCTCACCCTTGTTCCCACCCAAAAACCCCAAAACAACCCATACCAATCAATTTCCAAACACTAAAAATGACAAAGATGGGCTCAGGCACTTACCAGATCACCCTTGTCAGTTATTTATTGATAGACCCACACCTGCTCACCCAACTGTATTTTATCTCATCATCCAAGCATTCTTCCTTCTCCTCTCCTCTCCTCTTTTTTCCTTCTCCTTAGGGGTAAAAATGAATCACTTTTCCCCTTCTCCCCCCTTTTATAAAAGTTCCATTTTTTCAAAAAAGGGAAAGGGTCTTTTTGACCTTTCTTTTTAATTTTTTCCCTTCTTTTTTTTTTAAAGTCATGCGAAGTCCTTTTTTGCCATTGTTTCGTGAAAATTGACCATTTTTTTTAATTTTGGCCTATTTTCCCAAGGGGGCACATCCTCATACTGAATTTTCTTTTGGGGCATCTATATTTTCTTTCTTTGTTGCAATGTTATTTTTGACACCTCAGCAAAGAGGGGCAAAATGTAGACACCTAAATTCATCTTTTTAACATTAATTAAATTAAATTTAATTAATGATCTCAAATAACATTATATTTAATTTTTTAATTAATTATATTTGTTAAATTCATCTATTTATTTAATTAAATAAATTCACTAATTAATATTATTTGAATTAAATTTAAATACTACCTTTCATAATGTATTAAATTTAATTTAATACATGTTCCTCCAAAGTCCCCTTTAAATAAATTTTTAATTTATTTAATTCCCTTACATTCTTTATTTCTACTAAGCCATGATTAAATTAAATTTTATTTAATTTAATCTTAAATCCAACCTAGATGCTATCCTACACATAACACTTTCTGTGTAATAAGCCTACTCACTAATTAACTAAGGTTAATTAGGCTAATTTTTGGATTCCTACGTCCATTAGTCTTAATTATTTGCTCACACGTGTGAGCAAATTTTTAAAAATTAACATTTTAAAAAATTGCTAAAATTTGCACAAACAAGGCTTCTTACATTTTATGACACTTCTTACACATTCTAAAATGGTGAAAATGGACTTTTTCACTTACACATCTCTTACACACATGTACACATGTACTTGAAGTACATGTTGGAAGTATTGGAAATGTTGAATCTTTTTTTAAGTCACAACTAGTTCTGAACAAGCCAAAGAGAGAAAAAGAAAGATGCATTAGTGATAGTGAAAGTGACAGTGACACTTCTGATGAAGACCTATAAGATCTAGAAGCTCTTATGGCTAGAAGACTGAGAAAGGGAAAAGGAAAGTATAAAGGTAAACTCCCTATTATATGTTTTACATGTAATAAAGTTGGTCATATAGCTGCTAGATGTCCTGATAGGAAAGATAAAGATGATGAAAGGAAAAGAAAATACAAAGATAAAAAAGATGACAGAAGCTACCGATGGAACAGAGACTACAAGGGAAAAGGTAAGAAATCTTGTTACATTGTTGAAAAAGAGACTGCCACTAATAGTGATGATTTTGAAATTGAGTTAGTTTATGTTGCAATGAAAGATGAATCTGATGAGGATGAGAAAACTACATTGATATCCTATGTGAACAAAAATGATAAATGGATTATTGACAGTGGCTGTCCACATCACATGACTGGTGACAAAAATAATTTTGAGACCTTACATCATTACAGAGGTAAAAGTGTAAAATTTGGTAATGATGCACCATGTCCTATTAGAGGAAAAGGTTTGATTAAACTAACTAATAAGATATCTTGTGAAAATTCATATTGGGTTGAAGGTCTTAATTACAATTTGCTAAGTGTTGCTCAACTTAACAAAATTGGTTACCGAGTGGAATTTCATCACAAGAAAGCTAAAATATTTAATGCTGCTAGAGAACTGATTGGAAGTGGAGATCAGACTAGAGGTAGTTTGACCTATCTGAAGAAACATGTTTGATTTCACAATTTGATGATATTTGGTTATGGCATAAAAGGCTATGTCATGTGAACTTTGACAATCTGGTAGAGATAAGTAAGAAGAAAAAGGTAAGAGGTCAACCAAGATTGAAGAAACCTGAAAATGTGATGTGCAAGGAATGCTAGTTAGGAAAAATGACAAAGTCAAGTTTCAAGAGAAAATCCTTTACTTCTGAAAATATTTTAGATTTGGTTCATACTGACCTTTATGGACCTATTGGTGTATAAATTTACTATGGTGCTAGATACTTTATCTTATTTGTTGATGATCATTCTAGGATGATGCATGTGATGTTTCTAAAAGAAAAATTTGAAGCTTTTCAATATTTTAATTGGTATTTGGCTAAGGTTGAAAAGGAGATAGGTAGGAACTTGAAATGTCTTAGATCTGACCGAGGTGGAGAATTTACATCAAATGAATTTAAGCTATTTTGCAATGATAGAGGAATTAAAATATAGATGTCTACACCTAGAACACCTCCATGGAATGGTATAGCAGAAAGGAGAAACAGATCTATCTTGGATTGTGCAAGGACATTGATGATTGAAAAGAATGTGGCACATAAATATTGGAAAGAAGCTATAAGCACTGTTGTCTACACTCTTAACCAAGTATAGATCAAGAAAGGTACAAATCTGACACCTTATGAATTATGGCATGGACATGCACCGAGTGTTAAATACTTTAGAATCTTTGGAAGTAAGTGCTATATATTAAAAGAAACTAGGAATAGAAAGTGTGATGCTAAGAGTGATGAAGGCATATTCCTAGGGTACTCCACAAAAATTAAAGCTTATAAGTGTTTGAACTTTAACACTAACAAAATTGTGGAAAGTATGAATGTCAAAATTGATGAGTATGTAGAAAGAAATGAAGGTGACAATAAAAGAGAACCAGAAGATTATAGATCTTTTGTGTAGATTGAAGAAGAATAAGAGGCAAGTAATATACTTGCACCTGATGCTGAGTCTCAGGTAAGCAATGTCGAGTGACAGATAGAAGCTTCCAAGCGTCAGGAAAATAGTGCCAAGAGAGAACAAGAACATGTTGAGCTACAAGAAAATTTTGTTGAGTATCAGGAAGAGGTTGTCGAGCATTCTGAAGTTGAATCTGACAATCTTGTTGAGGAACATGATGAAATAAAGGAGAGAACAACTGAACCTATTTTGGAAAAATATGTGAGAAGACATCATAAGCCTGAACAGATAATTAGAGACAAAGATACTAGAATCTAGACCAGAAGAAAGACTAAGGATCCAACATGTCTACTATGTGAATTTGAACTGAAGACAACTAGAGAAGCATTGGAGAATGAAGACTGGATACATGCAATGAATGAAGAAATTGACTAGATTGAGAAGAATGATACTTGGACTCTGGTGCCGAGACATAAATATAAGAATGTTATAGGAACAAAATGAGTGTTTCAAAATAAGATGAATGAAAATGGTGAAATCACCAGGAACAAAGCTAGGCTGGTATGCAAAGGCTACGCACAAGAAGAAGGAATAGATTATGGGGAGACATTTTCCCTTGTAGCTAGATTGGAAGGAGTAAGAACTCTGCTTGCATATGCTGCTTATAAAGATTTCAAGGTATATCAAATGGATGTCAAGTCTACATTTCTAAATGGTATACTAGAAGAAGAAGTTTACATAGAACAACTAAAAGGTTTTATTGATCCAAACAAAAGACACATGGTGTGCAAACTAAACAAAGCATTATATGGATTGAAGCAAGCACCTAGAGCATGGTATGAGAGGTTGCACAACTACTTGATATAGATTGGATTTTCAAGAACAAATGACACAAGCAATATAGACATGAAGGATGAAGAAGGTAAAGGTATCTTGTTGGAAAAAAAATTTGTTGATGAAATTATTTTGGTGGACAAGATGCATTATGCAAAAGTTTCTCAAATGAAATGCAAACTGAATTTGAAATGGGTATGCTTGGTGATATCAAATTCTTTGTTGGTTTACAAGTATATCAGAGGAAGAATGGAATTTTCATTACACAGTCTAAGTATGTTAATGAAATACTAAAAACTTTTGGGATGGAAGATGCTAAACCAGTGGGAACTCCTATGGTCACTGGGCAAAAGTTATCTAAGAATGATGATGCTGCAGAAGTGAATCAAACTCTATACAGATCTATGATTGGAAAATTGTAGTATATTATACATAGCAAACCAAATATTGCATTAGCTATTGGGATTGTGGCAAGATTCTCTACTAATCCTAAGGAAACACATATGATGGCCATGAAAAGAATTATGAGATACTTGAAAGGAACTACTGACTATGGTCTATATTATAAGATGGATGAAAATTTTGAACTCTGAGTTTATACAGATGTTGATTAGGCAAGAAATGTAGATGACAGAAAGAGTACAAGTGGTGGAGCTTTATTTCTTGCACAGAGATTAGTCTCTTGGACAAGAAAGAAACAAAATTGCATTTCCCAATCTACTACCGAGGCCGAGTATGTTGCTGCTACAATGAACTATTCAAACTTGGTATAGATAAAAAAATTGTTAATAGGCATGAAAGAAGAAATCACTGAACTTGTTGTTATTTTCTATGACAACAAAAGTTCTATTTATATTTCTAAGAATCTAGTGATGCACACTAAAACCAAACACATTGCACCCAAGTATCAATACTTGAGAGAATTAGTACAAGACAAAGAAGCCCGAATGGAATATGTGAATAAAAAAGAACAATTAGTAGACATATTCACTAAATCTTTACCCAGAGAAGCTCATGAGTATTTAAGAAGTCAATTAGGGGTTCTTCCCCTAACTGAGGCTACCTAGACAAGCTAGGAGCACTGCATCGAATGTTCTACAACATAACATTTGTCAAATTGATGCAGAAGATTGTCACACTTTAGGGCTGGCCTAGAGTTGTGAATAGAAGCAAAGACAAGGAATCAGTCATAAGCAAGATGACAAAGGGAGAAACACAGAACTGCACAGATATTATCTACATCTGATGGATGTAAGTTTTTAGTTCCTGCTTTGACATTTTTTTTAAAGAGGGAGAATGTACTAATATGATAACACATGATACTGAAAGCAAGAGTTGATGAGCTGATGGAGCTAAAAGGAAAGAGGATGAACTAAAATGAAGAATTAGGATAGAGGGAGATCTGAATACTTTTGACAGTCACAAAAGTGAGGCTTACAGGATTCTGAATGAAAATGAAGCTAAGGATATTATAAATAAGTTTCTGATAGATAAATAAGATTTTGGATTGGTTGGTAATCCATGTGTTATTTAGGTGATATCATATGGTGTTGCCATCAATGCCAAAGAGGGAGATTGTTAGAAACTGAATTGAAACAATTTTTGTATTGTCATTGATGTCAAACCTTAGTTGGTAAGACTGTCACTACTTAGGAAAGTACTATATCTATTTGAGTGTTGCTAAGGGGCTAAGCAAGGTTGGTAACAATAGCACCTAAGGAAAGGTTGAGTTATCTTGATACTAAAAAGTTTACTTGACTATGTTGCACTATGATGAGATAATGTATTGTTTATCTTAGTAAGAATGAAGACTAAATTGGTAGGCTTAACTGAGCAAAGAATAGAAAAATCATGTTTAAGCCGAGTGATGTTAGTGTCGACCAAGTTAGTATATGCTGACAAAAATTATAGTGTCAGTCGAGCATCAGTAAATTGCCGAGGAAGATAGTGCAAGCCGAGGAGACAATTTTAGTATTGACCAAGCATTCTACATGAAGACCGAGTGAACAATCACAGTATTGACCGAGCATCAACAATTTTATATTTGAAGAGAATTTAATTTTGGAGCTGACATTGTTCAATTCTTGGATTATGTAAAATGTGTTGACTTTATTTATTGATTGTTTGGAATCATCAAATGCATTGTAAAACATTTTATTGTAAATTTTTAAGATATTTAAAATGATTCTAGAAAAGGAGCCGAAGAACATAAAGTGGGTAGATTCAACGAATCTGACCTAACCCTAAGATCTACGAATGAGATTGAGTGGCAAAAGATGAGTTAACCTAATTGAGGAAAATATAAGGGAACTTGAACATTGCGATATGTATGCACATGGTGAATAGAGAATGCTGGAAGAGGAAAAGTTTTTTTGACTAAATAAGCAAAAAAGGCTGAAGGAGAATGGTGGTGATTGCTTGAAGAAAATTTCCAAGCAGATTAGAAGATGGAAATGGAAAAGTTTCAAATTCACTAAACCAACATTATTGTATGGAATCGGATCTTGTATTTGCAAAGTGAGTTATATATTTTTTAGATAATACTGCTGCTACTTTCTAACCATTGTAATAGTCAAAATCCTTTTAGCAGAGGTTGAACTAACAATGATATGTTAAATCCTTTGAACAAGGTTGCATTCTAATGGAGTGTATGTAAGTCCTATGACTAGGCTCACTTTTAACAAGGTGATTGAAATCCTTTAACTGGGTCACATTTGACAGTGTTTATTTTAACCTTTGATAGGGTTGGCTTTTTACTGAGCTCACTTCAAAAGAGTGAAAATAATAGTAGCATGTTACAAAGTGGTTTTTCTCAAACTGGGTTTCCACTATAAAACCTAGTGTTTATACTTGTGTGAATGTTTAGATCTGAACATTGCTATGTTTTACAAGTTAAGTTATAGCTAGGTAGTGGATTGCATTGTTAGATGTTTATATTATTGAACTAGTGATGACTGAGTTTGTTTTGGTTTTGGATCTGATTTAAGGATAAGTTTATGAGATTTTTTTATACATCAAGACCTGAGAACAACTGATTGAACCCCCTCTCTATTGTTCTAAATCATATTAATAGTACACATTGACCTTTCACATACCAAGTTGCTCACACTCTTGGACTTTGCATGGCTTATGTGTCTCCTTGGTGGCACCTATGTGGATTCCACATAGATGCCACCTCACCATAGCCCTCCAAAGCTCTATAAATAGGACCCTTGTCTCAAGTAAAATTCATTGCTTTTTACATTAGAATTATTATGCTAGTATATGCTTAGAATTGTTCTTAGATTTTTTACTAACCATTTGGTAGTTTTTAGATTTTCATTATAGACTTAGTTTCATTCCATGCTTTTAGCTTCATTCATAGACTTAGTTTCATTCCATGCTTTTAGCTTCATTCATTTTTATGACTTGCATGCCATAGAGCTTGATGATTTCTTTTCATAGCACCTCCTTGAGCTTCTTTTTGCCTCTTGCATTGAGTGCTTGAGAGTTTCTTCTATAGCTTCTTTTTGAGCATTTCAATCTTCATTATACTTGCATTTTAGTGGGATCTATACTTGTGTTAGAAGAGCATACCCATAAATATCTCTAAGAGCTGAAATCAAGCAAGTCTTGGGTGCACTTTCTTATTACTCATCGAAAGTTGTGGTGAAAATTAGTATTTTTTATAATTTTATGAACATGCTAAAATAGATTTGAATATGCTCTTTGTTTCTAACTTTTGCATGTTTGAACTTGTTATTAACATGTGGATATTCATCATATACAAGTGTTTCCAATAGTTATTGATGTGCTACAGAGCTAGACTAGCTAGGAGATTGTAGAGCTAGGAGCTAGACTAGTCAGGCATGTTGAATGAAATTCCTTTTGAGAATTATATTTTTGTGTTTCCATTGTAGTTTTTGTTTTTATTATTGCTAGCGTAGACTTGGACTATCCATTCCTTGTATTATCCTTGCCTACCCTGCGTTAGGTGGTATTAGAGCTTGAAGTTCTTGAGTGTGTAAACTGGTCACCGAGTTGAGGTAGTTTGTACCATGACCTTGACTTGGTGATTTGTTGCCTGGGGTTTCAAAGATCTTAAAGGATGCCTCTGAGAAGATTGGACCCTAGGGTGATTATAGATCTTTGTAAAGTTGTAGAATTGAAGATTATAGAGAAAGTTAAAGTGGATTTTAGATCTAAGATGGAACTCATGAAGAATGACATGATCATTAAGATCATGAGGGCTATTGATGGTATGCCAAGGAATCTTGGTATTGAAGATGGTTATGAGGAAGTTGTTGAAGACTTTAAAGCTACTGGATCTAGTGGAGATGACTAGAGGGATAGATCTAGTGAAGATAGAACTAGTCAGTTGCATAGATCTGGAGCTTAGTTAAGTATTAGTTACCGAATGGAAGTTTCTACTTTCTCTAGTACTATGAGACCTAAGGATTTGATTGATTGGATTGGTGAGCTAGAAGATCTATTTAAGCTTGAAGAAATTGAAGATACTCTTAGAGTGAGATTGGCACAGACTAAGTTGAAAGGACATGTAGCTCTTTGGTGGAAATAATTGCAAAGAGATAGAGAAGAAGAAGGTGAAATGAAGATCAATCGGTGGAGGTTTATGGTGACTTAATTAAAATCTAAGTTCATACCTGTCAACTATGAACTTGAGTTGTTTAAGAAGTTGTAGAATTTGAAGAAAAAAGATTTGACTATGGAAGACTATACCAAGGAGTTTTATAAGTTGACTATTCAATCTAGACATAGAGAAATTGGTAAAGAAAAGGTAGCTCGATATGTGAATGATTTGAGATTCAATATTCAGGATGACCTTGGTATACTGATAATTGATTCGGTTGATGATTCTTATCAGTATTATCTAAAGGTAGAAGATAAGTTGAAGATAAGACAACATGGTAATTCCGGAGGGAAGGAGAAGCTTTATAACTCAGTGAAGGATAAACCAACTATTGAAGATGAACCAAAACCTTTGGAGCCAAAAAATAAGATAGGTAGGGTTATCTTTAAGGGTACTTGTTATAATTGTGGTTAAGAAGAAAACTGATATTTTGAATGTTCACACAAGAATCTCAGTAATAGTAGGAATGTTGTGGTGAATGAAAACATACTGAATGAACCTAAAGTAGAATCAGAGAACTTGTTGGTTCAAAGCACATTGCTTGGTACTAAGGTGCAACCTTGTTAGAGGATTAATTTATTTAGAAGACGGGTGCAAGTTAGGTGGTAAAATATGTAATATGATTGTGGATAGTGGTAGTATTGATAAACTTGTAGTTGAGGGGATGGTTCTGAAACTTGGTTTGAAGAGAGTGAGATACCCTTATCCTTACAGGATTGGCTAGTTGCAAGATGTTTATGCTCTGGAAATGAGGGAGCAATGTCTTGTTGATTTTCAAATTGGCCAGTATAAGGATTAAGTGTTGTGTGATATTGTGGACATGAGTAGTTGTCACATATTTCTCATGTTAGGATTAACAAGGCTGAAGTAATAATTACATGCAAATATAACCAATATCAGAAAAAAATAAACCACACAGAAGAGAACACAAGACAAAAAGATTTATTGTGGTTCACCCAATCCCTGGGCTACGTCCACCAATAGTGAGTCCAATATTTTATGATCTAGTGATTACAACCTGATTACAATCTGCGATCCCTTACAACTCAATTTTTCTACAAGTACTAAAATCATACATCATGAAATCCCTAACCCTAAGCCATATTATACAATATTTTTTCCACTTTAGGGTTAGAATGAGTTACAACATGTCAACCCAAAAATTACTAAAAATATGTCGGCCTCAAAAATATTTTCCTATCACCCTGGCGAGGTCAGGAGGAAAAGTGTGTAGTACTTTCCTAGATAGTACTTTCATGATCAGTCACCACAAGCTAATAGCTCAGTAGACCTATATAGTATGGTTGTAGAGCTATGCATGATTTTGTTGATAATGTATTTACTATTGAGAATAATGACAATAAGTTGTCCTTGATGTATTTACTTGATACAACACTCGGTAGGAGAAACTTGGACTTTGGTAGCTGAGATGAGTTGAAGGGTTCTGAAGGGATTGATCAGTATGGAGAACAGACTTATGTTGTCAAGGAAAAAATTGAAAAGATAGAGAAAGAAGAATGGAAGATCATGAAAGGTGAAGAATCGAAGGACCTGTATGTGAAGAACTAGTTTAGGGTTCATATGTTGAATCCTGAAATATTTTCTTCCAGCCTATGAGAACATCTTTTCAAACTTGGGGTTTCTAATGCAAGGGCATTCTAGGGTAATTGGAAAATTTGCATGGTGGTATGTTGAAGTGGTTTTGTGTTTCTTGGTTGTAACTTTAACCAAGGATCTCGGTTATTGAAGGGGCTTGGTCATTGAAGGAACTCAATAAAACCTATGGTATTCAGTGGAACATGTACTTGATGATGCTTGTGGTACTCAGTTGATGTGCTAGCTCAATGATATCTAGTGTCCTCAGTTATTTTATAGATGCTCGCTAGTTCTGGTTTACAAATGGAGTTTTCTTGGCCAACATGGTGTATAGTACTTTCCTGATCATTCACCACAAGCTAACAATCTCCCACTTGGTGACTGATCAGTATCCACACTAAAAAACCTCCCACTTGGAGACTGATCCTGTAGCAATACCGCTACCATATGAGGCTCCCACTAGATCAAACCACCCTGGAATCAGCTATTTCTTTATTCTATTAAGTCTAGAAGACCAACTAAAGTTGAACAGGAGTTCAACTTCTCCCTTGTTACTACCTTTGTAAACATATCTGCTAGATTATTATGTGTATGTATCTTTTCCATCTTTAACTGCCCATCATCCAAAACTGACTGAATGAAATGGTACCAAAACTATATGTGTTTTATCTTTGAGTGCAAAGAAGAATTCTTCACAAGATGAATGGAACTTTTGCTATCTATATGTAGAAAATTTTCCTTCTATGGATGTCCCAATTCTTCCATGAAGAATTGAAGCCATATCATCTCCTTGGCTACCTTGGTAGCAACAACATACTCTGCCTCTATAGTAGATAAAGCAACCACCTTTTGTAGTCAAGAAATCCAACTCATTGTTGTCCCACCAACAGTAAATACATAACCTGTAGTACTCCTCCTACTATCTATATCTCCTACCAAATCTGACTCAACATAGCCTTGTATAGTAGTAGTAGAACCCCCAAAGTGTAAACACTTATTGGATGTACCTCTCAAATATCTGAGAATCCATTTGACTGTATTCCAATGCTCAATACCAGGGTTACTCATATATCGACTAATGACTCCCATTGCATGTGCAATATCTAGCCTAGTACATACCATAACATACATTAAGCTCCCTATAGCTGAAGCAGAAGGTACCTTAGACATTTTAGTCTCTTCTTCTGGTGTCTTGGGACACATATCCTTTGTCAATTTCAAATGACCATGCAAAGGTGTACTGAAAGCTTTGGCATTCTCCATAGAGACACCTTTGCAACACCTTCTCAATATAATCAGCCTGAGATAGAGACAATTTTCATACCAAGGATTTGTTTTGCTGCCCCCAAATCCTTCATAGCAAAATATTTTGCTAACTATTGTTTCAACTCCTTAATATGATCCATGTTAGATCCAGCTACAAGCATATCATCAACATATAAACATAAAATAATGTAGCTTGCATCATCCAACCTCTTAAAATAAACACAATGGTTAGAATTACATCGAGTGTATCCATTCTCATTCATAAAAGTATCAAATTTAATATACCATTGCTAAGGTGCTTGCTTCAAGCCATACAAACTTTTCTGCAATTTGCACACCAAGTTCTCCTTACCCTTGACCTTAAAACTTTGTGGTTGTACCATATATATTTCTTCATTCAAATCACCATGAAGAAAGGTTGTTTTAACATCAAGTTGCTCTAAATACAAATCTTCAGTAGCCACAATACTTAAAACAGTATGAATAGAAGTTATTTTAACAACTGGAGAAAAAATCTCATCAAAATCAACACCATGTTTCTGTGCAAATCCTTTTACGACAAATCTGGCTTTAAATCTTTTCTTACCTCCATCCTCTTATTTTATCCTATAAACCCATTTATTTTGTAAAGCCCTTTTACCTGTAGGTAACTTGCATAAATCCCAACACTGATTTTTTAGCAAGAAGTCCATTTCATCTATCATTGCAGACTCCCACTGAAGCTTTGTATCCACCTGCACAACTTCATTATAACATTCAGGTTCACCAACATCTATTAATAAAATAGAATACAAAGAGGGAGAGAATCTCTCTGGAGTTCTACTTAGCCTTGTTGACCATCTAACATTCACTGGGGTGTATGGTATTTGTTGTTGCTATTGTTGTGGAGCATAAGGAACTACTAGAACATCAACTTTTGGAGTATCATCCAGTACTACATAGTCATTTTCTTTCTTCCCATGCTACTACCACAGCCCAAAGGAGTAGAGGGGCCTCTATTGATTAAATAAATAGAAATGTTCATAGCCTCTACCCACATATTTTTGGGTAGCCTAGCATGCAACCTCATACTCCTTGCACACTCCATTATTGTCCTATTCATGCATTTAGCCACTCCATTTTCTTGTGGAGTCCTTGGTACAATTTTTTTCCTATGAATACCATTAGAGGAACAATAATCTTCAAATTATGTGCTACAATATTCACCACCATTATCAGATCTGAGACATTTTAACCTTTTACCAGTCTCATTCTCAACCAAGCATTTCCATTTCTTAAAAGTTTGAAATACATCAGATTTTTGTCTAAGGACATAAATCCATACTTTTCTTGTTGCATCATCTATAACTGTAACATAATATAGAGAGTCACCAAGGGAAGATACCTGATGATGAAGGGTGCTCCCCTTAATACTACAAACACATAACATAAATAGAGAAATAACAACAATATGCAAGAACATAAAATTGGCTTCTTATTATCTCCACAAATGTGGAATTAAAAACTTTCAAAATTACAATATGTAAAGCCACATGGGCATTCCCTTACAATATTCTGTAGGAAAAAGCCTTGAATCAATACCCAGATCTACTACCCAGAACTGTCCTGAACTGCCTAAGACAACACTACAGCCCTCCTTATATAGGTAATTTTCCACCACCTAGGAAGGCTCCAGAATTTTTTAGCCAACAAGGCCGACCAAACTTACAATTATTTTATTTTTCATTTTATTACATCAAAGTCAGCTCAAAATAACTTTTGAAACCCAAACAAAATTTTTGAAGGAAAATCATTTTCTGCCATTTCAGGTGACCCAACTTCTGGAGACCATAAGTCATCACCTGTTGACCCAATTGACTATTATAACCCCATTTTGGAAAGGGAAAAAGGAGCTCTACAACACTTGAATCAGGAAAGCTTCATTCAAATAAAAATTAGACCTCATTCGGGGCCTCTAAAGCCTTCAAAATTGAGTTCAAAGTTTCTGTACCCTATTTCCAAAATAGAAAAGTTTCAATATCTTCAAAACCAGACTTGATCTAGCAATGAAACTTTATAGGCAGGCTGATATGACTAAGATGAACCTCCAACTATGAAATCAGAACATTCTGAGATTGTATGACCAACTTACTAAAAATAGCAAGTTTCCATAAATAGCAGCTCTACACAAGATAACCCTTATTGAAAAGAAATCAAAAATATTTTTGGGTGATGCAAGATTGCTCTTACACCCAGGATGCTCCTGCATCACCTGATCTAGTCCCCATACATCTGTATGTACAAGCTCTAATCTCTCATTTTTCTTTTCCTTCCCACTCTTCACAAAATGAAGTCTCTTTTATTTTCCATAAACACAACTCTCATAGAAATCCATATTGACACATTTCAGACCAAGTAAAACTTTCTTTGAATGAAGTAATTTCATACCTTTCTCACTCATGTGCCTGATTTTATTGTGCCATAGTGCTATGTCAGAATCTAGAACAACGGTTTGATGTTCTTCCTACTCAACTATAGTCATTGTTCCTGAACATTTATTATCTTTTGAAACAATTAAAGCAGAAGGAATAGTATGACCTGTACAAAGATATAAGGTGCCTACTTTCACACCTTTTTTACTACTAAGGAACCTTTTGAAACCTTCCAATTTTTATCATTAAAAGTAACTATGCAAACCTCTTGGAGTAGCCAATGATTCCCATTGTGCAACTTAATCTTGATTTTCCCTTTTCCAATAATTTGACAAGGTTCATTATCTCCCAAATAAACTAGCTCAAAATCCCCTTGGACATAATCAAAAAAATAACCTCTATGGGGTGTAGCATGAAATGAAGCCTCTGAATCTAACACCCATGAATCATGAAAATTTTCAAAAGACAAGAGCAAAGCATCCTCTTCAGATTTGTTACTTACCACATTTACCTCCTTGTTTCCCTCATGTTTGTCTCCTTGATCTTTCTTATGAGACCAACAATCTTTCTTCTTATGACCTGGTTTTCCATGGTACCAGCAATCATTTGGCCCTTTGGATTTAGACCTCTTTCCCTTTGATTTTCCTCTTAATTTCCCATGATTTCCAAAGTTGTTTCCTCTATGTCTTGTTCTACCTCTGCTTTTTGCATTCAATACACTACCTGATGTGGATGCCCCTGAGCTTTTCCTACAAATTTCCTCACGCAATATAACACCAATAACATCATCAAAATTTAGGGTATTAGAACTAGAAATAGAATTACTAATAGCCATTACCAATCCATTCCAGCTTTCTGGCAAAGAACAAAAAATCAAGAGAGCCTTAACCTCTTCATCAAAAGTAATTTTAATTAAGGCTAATTGACTTGTAACTGTATTAAACTCATTCAAATGATCAGTGACTAATCCACCTTCTACCATTTTCATATTAAGTAAATGCTTCACAAGAAATACCTTGTTTGAAGCTGAAGGCTTTTCATAAAACTTCGCTAGGGTATCCATCAGATCCTTAGCTTTCATTTCTCTAGCAATATTGAATGCCACCGATTATGCCAGGCATAAATGAATACTCCCCAGTGCCTTCCTATCCAAAATATCCCAATCTTCCTGAGACATTGTTGCCTCTTTCTTGGCTATTCCCTCTAATGGCCACCATAAATCCTTCTGATAGAGATAGTCCTCCATTTGCATCTTCCATAACTAGAAGTTCTGCCCATTAAACTTTTCAACCTTTAGCCTACCCTCATTTGCCATTTCTCCCACTTAACCGAGAGACTCTCCCATTGACTCATGAGACCTACTTTAGAGAATAGATGAAAGAACGAACAAAATAACCTCGCTCTGATACCACTTGTTAGGATTAACAAGGCAAAAATAATAATTACATAGAAGAGAACAATAAACCACATAGAAGAGAACACAAGACACAAAGATTTAACATGCTTCACCTAATCCCTAGGCTATGTCCACCAACAATGAGTCCAATATTTTATTATCCAGTGATTACAACCTGATTACAATTCGTAATCCCTTATAGCTCAATTCTGCCACAAGTACGAAAATCATACATTATGAAATCCCTAACTGTAAGCCATATTATACAATATTTTTGCCACTTTAGGGTTATAATGAGTTAGAACATGTCAGCCCAAAAATTACCGAAAATATGTCAGCCTCAAAAAAATTTGCCTATCACCCCAGTGAGGTCAGGAGGAAAAGTGTACAGTACTTTCTTGGATAGTACTTTCTTGATCAGTCACCACAAGCTAAAAGCTCAGTAGACCTATGCAATATGATTATAGAGCTATGCATGATTGTGTCAATAATGTATTTACTATTGAGAATAATGATAAGAAGTTTTCCCTAATGTATTTACTAGATACAACACTTGGTAGGAGAAACCTGAGCTTTGGTAGCTGAGATGAGTTGAAGGGTTCTGAAGGGATTGATCAGTATGGAGAACAAACCTGTGTGTTGTCAAGGAAAGACATGAAAAAATAGAGGAAGAAGAATGGAAGATCATGAAAAGTGAAGACTCCAAGGATCTGTATGTGAAGAAATAGCTTAGGGTTCATATGTTGAATCCCAAAATATTTTCTTCCAGCCTATGAGAACATCTTTTCAAACTTGGGGTCTCTGATGTAGAGGCATTCTAGGGTAATCGGAAAATCTACATGGTGGTATGTTGAAGTGGTTTTCTGTTTCTTGGTTGTAGTTTTAACCAAGGATCTTGGTTATTAAAGGGGCTCGATCACTGAAGGAACTTCATAAAACCCATGGTGTTTAGTGGAACATGTACTTGATGATGCTTGTGGTACACGATTAATGTGCTAGCTTAATTATTTTATAGATGCTCGATAGTTCTAGTTTAACAATGGAGTTTTGCTTGGCCAACATGGTGTATTTACTATTGGTAGTTTATGTTATATTCTCCTATGTGAATCTTGAGGCCAACATGAGGAATTAATTATTTGTAAGGCTATTTGAGATCCAACTATTATTGCATTTAGCATTTTTTTTTAGTAGAAGTGATGCAGGAGCATCCTGGGTGTAAGAGCAATCTTGCATCACCCAAAAATATTTCTATTTTTGTATTCAATAAGGGCTATTTTGTGTAGAACTGCTATTTATGGAAAGTTACTATTTTTGGTAATTTTTGTATGTGCTCAGAATGATCTGATTTCTTTCTTGGAGGTTGATTTTGGTCATATAAGTTTGCCAGTAAAGTTTCATTGCCAGATCAAGTGTATATTGGAAGATATTGAAGATTTTTGGTATTGGCAGCAGGGTACAGAAACTTTGAACTCAGTTTTGAAGGCTTTAGAGGCCCCGGATGAGGTCAAAAATTTGGGTGATGGGCACTTGCATTGGTCAAACCTGTAGAGTGCTTCGTGGCATTTCTAAAATGGGGTTATAATAGCCGATCAGGTCAACTGGTGATGACTTATGGTCTTCGGAAGTTGGGCCACCCGAAATGGCGAAAAATAATTTTCTTCAAAATTTCTATTCGGGTTTCAAAAGTTATCTTGAGCCGACTATGATGTAATAACATGTAAAATAAAATAATTCTAAGTTTGGTCGGCCTTATTGGCTAAAATTCTGGAACCTTCCCAAGCGGTGGAAAGTTGCCTATATAAAGAAGGTTGTATTATTGTCTTAGGCAGTTCGGAATAATTCTGGGTAGTAGATCTGGGTATTAATTCGAGGCTTTGTCCTACAGAATATTGTAAGGGAATGCCCATGTGGCTTTGCATATTGTAATTCTGAAAGTTTTTAATTCCACATTTGTGGAGATAATAAGAAGCCAATTTTCTGTTCTTGCATATTACTGTTGTTGTTTCTCTATTTCTGTTATGTGTCTGTGGTATTAAGGGGAGCACCCTTCATCAAGTGGTATCAGAGTAGGAGTTCTTGAGTGTGTAAACAGATCACCGACCGTGAGGTAGTTTGCACCAGGACCGTGGCTAGGGTTTCAGCGTGCATCGTGAAAATGCCTCCACGAAGGGAACGTGGCGGAAGAGCTGGTGTTGTAACACCTGAGGTTAGAGAGCTGTAGAGACAAGTGTGAGCATTGCAAGAAGAGATTCGCAGAGGAATGAATCTTAATGTCAGAGATGAAAGTGAGGATGAAGCTGAAGAAGAATATCATGAAGGAGGTGTTGAAGATGAGATCACAGCAGCACAGTGGAGTATTCTAGCTACTAGTTAAGACACTAAGGAGATTGAAGATATACTGGACAGTCGTGTTGGTAGAAGTACAAGGAACAGGACATATGAAGAATATCTGGTCAAGTGGAAAGGATGACCTGTTGAAGATTCGTCATGGCTGACAAAGGAGGAGGTTAGCCGTCTTGTTTTTCCTCTGCACACCTGAGTCGTGACAGGGTCACTTCTCAAATTACCCCGGGTGTCTGATGCAGGAGCATCCTGGGTGTAAGAGCAATCTTGCATCACCCAAAAATATTTCTATTTTTGTATTCAATAAGGGTTATTTTGTGCAGAGCTGCTATTTATGGAAATTTACTATTTTTGGTAATTTTTGTATGTGCTCAGAATGATCTGATTTCTTTCTTGGAGGTTGATTTTGGTCATATAAGTCTGCCAGTAAAGTTTCATTGCTAGATCAAGTGTATATTGGAAGATATTGAAGATTTTCGGTATTGGCAGCAGGGTACAGAAACTTTGAACTCAGTTTTGAAGGCTTTAGAGGCCCTGGATGAGGTCAAAAATTTGGGTGACAGCCACTTGTGCCGATCGAGCCTGTAGAGCGCTTCGTGGCATTTCTGAAATGGGGTTATAATAGCCGATCGGGTCAACTGGTGATGACTTATGGTCTTCGGAAGTTGGGCCACCCGAAATGGTGAAAAATAATTTTCTTCAAAATTTCTGTTCGAGTTTCAAAGGTTATCTTGAGCCGACTATGATGTAATAAAATGTAAAATAAATTAATTCTAAGTTTGGACGGCCTTATTGGCTAAAATTTTGGAACCTTCCCAAGCGGTGAAAAATTGCCTATATAAAGAAGGCTGTATTATTGTCTTAGGCAGTTCGGAATAATTCTGGGTAGTAGATCTGGGTATTAATTCGAGGCTTTTTCCTATAGAATATTGTAAGGGAATGCCCATGTGGCTTTGCATATTGTAATTCTGAAAGTTTGTAATTCCACATTTGTGGAGATAATAAGAAGCCAATTTTCTATTCTTGCATATTACTGTTGTTGTTTCTCTATTTCTGTTATGTGTCTGTGGTATTAAGGGGAGCACCCTTCATCAAGTGGTATTAGAGTAGGAGTTCTTGAGTGTGTAAATAGATCACCGACCGTGAGGTAGTTTGCACCAGGACCGTGGCTAGGGTTTCAGCGCGCATCATGAAAATGCCTCCATGAAGGGAACGTGGCGGAAGAGCTGGTGTTGTAACACCTGAGGTTAGAGAGCTGCAGAGACAAGTGTGAGCATTGCAAGAAGAGATTCGCAGAGAAATGAATCTTAATGTCAGAGATGAAAGTGAGGATGAAGCCGAAGAAGAATATCATGAAGGAGGTGTTGAAGATGAGATCACAGCAGCACAGTGGAGTATTCCAGCAACTAGTTCAGACACTAAGGAGATCCAAGATATACTGGACAGTCGTGTTGGTAGAAGCACAAGGAACAGGACATATGAAGAATATCTGGTCAAGTGGAAAGGAAGACCTGTTGAAGATTCATCATGGCTGACAAAGGAGGAGGTTAGCCGTCTTGGTTTTCCTCTGCACACCTGAGTCGTGACAGGGTCACTTCTCAAATTACCCCGGGTGTCTGATGCAGGAGCATCCTGGGTGTAAGAGCAATCTTGCATCACCCAAAAATATTTTTGTTTTTGTATTCAATAAGGGCTATTTTGTGCAGAGCTGCTATTTATGGAAAGTTACTATTTTTGGTAATTTTTGTATGTGCTCAGAATGATCTGATTTCTTTCTTGGAGGTTGATTTTGGTCATATAAGTCTACCAGTAAAGTTTCATTGCCAGATCAAGTGTATATTGGAAGATATTGAAGATTTTTGGTATTGGCAGCAGGGTACAGAAACTTTGAACTCAGTTTTGAAGGCTTTAGAGGCCCCGGATGAGGTCAAAAATTTGGGTGACGAGTGCTTGTGTCGGTCAAGCTTGTAGAGCGCTTCGTGGCATTTCCGAAATGGGGTTATAATAGCCGATCGGGTCAACTGGTGATGACTTATGATCTTCGGAAGTTGGGCCACCCGAAATGGCGAAAAATAATTTTCTTCAAAATTTCTGTTCGGGTTTCAAAGGTTATCTTGAGCCGACTATGATGTAATAAAATGTAAAATAAAATAATTCTAAGTTTGTTCAGCCTTATTGGCTAAAATTTTTAGAACCTTCCCAAGCGGTGGAAAATTGCCTATATAAAGAAGGCTGTATTATTGTCTTAGGCAGTTCGGAATAATTCTGGGTAGTAGATCTGGGTATTAATTCGAGGCTTTGTCCTATAGAATATTGTAAGGGAATGCCCATGTGGCTTTGCATATTGTAATTCTGAAAGTTTGTAATTCCACATTTGTGGAGATAATAAGAAGCCAATTTTCTGTTCTTGCATATTACTGTTGTTGTTTCTCTATTTCTGTTATGTGTCTGTGGTATTAAGGGGAGCACCCTTCATCAAGAAGCCACCTTGCCTTAGGAGTTAATTGTTTCTTCTAGCTGACTTGTGGTTGAAGAAATGTATTTAAGGAGTGTTTGTGTAGTTGATTAGAGAGTCAGTCAGTGGAATTAGACTGAGAAAGATAATAATTGGATCATGTGAGATCTTCAAGATCAGATTGTTTGTCTAATATTGTAATAGTAGGGCTAGTGGTTTGCATTCTTGGAGACAAGGAGATTTCTTGGTGGCTTGCGAGCTCAATTTTAGATCTACCTTAGTGTTTCCACAAGTTGTTGATGTGCTATAGAGCTAGACTAACTAGGAGATTGCAACAATACTATTGTAAGTAATTGTATTTGGCCCTAACCTAGAAGGTCTTACAGTCAGGCATGTTGAATGAAATTCTATTTGAGCATTATATATTTTTGTTTTCATTGTGGTTTTTGTTGTTGTTATTGCTGGTGTAGACTTGAACTATCCGTTCCATAGATTATCCATGCCTGCTTTGCATCAGTATACCTATTGGGGTGGTTAAATTTGACCCTAATTGCCCTCTAGAAGCTTCCTAGACCACTAGTAAATTTTAGCTTGATTTTTGACGCAGATTAGTGGATTTTTTTATGCACATTGGTTGGAAAATGACCATTATTGTTGTCAAACTTTCTTCATTTCTGATTGGACACATAAAATTTTTGTTGAATATTCAACCATTATAGTTGTCAACTATTGACATGCCAACGTCAAAATAATCACTTTAATCATGAAGAATGTCTGACATATCTTTCATTACATTCAACCACTGTTGGTCGAAATAATCATATAGTTGGTGTAAATAGATAACATATCTTTTTGAATTTTTGACCACATATGGTCAAAAAATTGATCATTGAATACATCAATAGTATAGCATTGGCATCAAAAATTAATGTCGTGTTGTCAAAATATTGATGATATTTTACATCGAGAGTATAGCATTCTCGTCGAACTATACAGTCTTTATTGGTAAAAAAATCAACAACATATTCAGTTTCTTTTTTTTTTAAATACAATATATTGTGATGTCCAGAGGTGGTAGCCCATCAAAGGAAGGGGATATAAATGGGAAGTGCACCAAAGAATACAAACAATGGTGGTCAAAAATAAAGATTTGGATTAATTTCTAAAATATGTCCATTAATTTGTAAGAGATTTGTTTTTTTTAATAACTTTCTTAACATTTGTACTTATGCCATAAATATTGTAGTAAAAATGGTAATGTCCCTTTTTTTATGTATTCTAAATGCTAGGACTATTACCCCAAGTTCCTATAATGTAAATTGCAATGGTTTTATAATGATAATGTTAGTTCTATAATGGTAAATTAATAATGGTAATTGTAAGATCTTGATGCAGGAGCATCCTGGGTGTAAGAGCAATCTTGCATCACCCAAAAATATTTTTGTTTTTGTATTCAATAAGGGCTATTTTTTGCAGAGCTGCTATTTATGGAAAGTTACTATTTTTGGTAATTTTTGTATGTGCTCAGAATGATCTGATTTCTTTCTTGGAGGTTCATTTTGGTCATATAAGTCTACCAGTAAAGTTTCATTGCCAGATCAAGTGTATATTGGAAGATATTGAAGATTTTCGGTATTGGCAGCAGGGTATAGTAAACTTTGAACAATTACCAAGTATTTTGCATCATCCTTGGCATCTTGATCTATTGTAGTAAGATTCTGAAGAGTACTAGTCTTCCTTTGTCTATCAAGCTCTGCTTGACACTACTGAAAATATAATGAAAAGGGTATCAGACAAATGAAGATTGGAGTAGAATTAGTATATTCAATGAGGGTGTCAAATTTAGATAACCTTATTAGTGACACAAAATACATTGTTCATAGAAAGTGATGGATTGAAAAGAATTTGACATCCAGAGCTCCAGAAACTATAAAAAATGAAGAATCAAATACAATGACATAACCTCTTAGAGAGATATCGCCTCATAATTCATAGAGCCAAGAAATTGAGAAGTATAGATAAACAAACCTTGTCATGGGACCGATGACATTAGGAATAGGTGGTGATGATTTAAGCCGACAAGGCTACAGATGGGATCTTATTGAAAAGATAAACAATCAACAATAACATTTCAATAGGGGTTTGAACTTCAATAACAAGAACTAAATTAGCACGATTTAACTATCATTTTATATAATTACCAACATTCCTTCCACACAATTGATCACTAAATAAAAATAAATTTGAAAATATTTAGCGTTAAGATAAATATAACTCTTATTCTATACACATAATTGATCCAAAAAGGATATAGTGTATTTATTTCTTTAGATTGTGACTGAGTCACTTTTTATTCATTGATACACCTCTTAAAATCATAGAGCAAAGTCCATCCCTCCCAATATAAATTCATCCAATTCTTATTTATCCACACAATTTATGCATGTAGTTTCATATTGAGAAGAAATTTGATAATATTTAATGGTAAGGTTGAAAGATATAAACATGATTGTTGAACCCTATCTTATTCATAATTCACTATCCATGCTCTATCTCACACATATTCTCTATCTATTCAGAGGATTATAGGATATGAAAACCCTAGACAAAATAAGCTTGCCACAATAACCCGAGGAAAAAATAACCTAGGGTCATAATAACCCAATCCAAAATAACCCGCAGTCAAAATAACCCATGGACAAAATGACCCCATAAGATTATAGAGAAAGGAAAACAAAAATTATAAATTACAAGTATATTTCTAAAAACCTTTTCTATGCAAATTTTCAATTAAAGTATCAAATTATGAGCAATGCCTCTTATAAAATCTAAAATATTATTATTGTCATTGTTGGAAATATTCAGGATTTAACCGAGTTACTGAGAGGGGAGGGGTGAATCAGTAACTCCAAATTTTCTTTCAATTTAACATGTAATTTACTTTTAACCTTTGCATACAGAAAGCATGAAACTTAAAAGCATTCACAATAATGACACATAGATTTGGTTACCCAGAAACCTTCCAAAAGAAAGTAAAACTGGGGTGGGGATGAAACCCACAAAGCTTTAATACTGCAGAATAAAGTTGGCCGGTTAAGGCTTACAATTTGATCACTTCTGATGATCTTCCCTGTTAGGAGCAATAAGGATTGCTAAATCCACCCTGTTAAAGGATTTACAAACATACAATTAAGTTAACCATCAACTAAAATTTTTAGTCTTTCTTTGAATTCATAGTATTTTTCTTGCTTCATTGTGTAGTGTGTCTTGGTATATATTTCTCTATTTTATTCTCTTAGAGACCCTATTTTTTTTTCATTGTTTTGATGAATTTCTAGATTGAGCTATGCGATGATTGAAGCAATTCACTAAATCATATATGCCATCCCTCAATAGAATTATTAGTTTTAGGAAGATCATCTTGAATAGCTAAATAGAAGTTCCACATTGTGATTGGAAACTTGGGTGACCATCTGTTACCTCTTCTAGTTAGTCTTACAATCCATGTGTCTTCAAAATAATCAATTATGGGTTGCAAATTCTCCTCATGTTCTATATAATAAGGAGATTGTAGAAGTGTTTTGAATGCATTGATTACGCATATCTGAGGCACAAAAGATAATCCAACAAGTTTTTTGATCTCAAATGAAAACACTTCATCGACATAGTAACATGTTTGTAGACCTTCTTGAACTTTCCTCCACAAGCACTGAGAGAAATGGAAATAGTGACATTTGGAAAATTTTCAAAAATAGCTCCCTTGAAACCTAATTCAAAATCAATAAGTATAGTTTTTGGGTTTAGATCAAGTTGAATTTGTTTTAATTTTACAATTACTCGTGTATAAGTGGATCTTGTTTTGTTGGTCATAAGAATATCAACGAGTGGAAATATTGGATCATTTTTCAACCCATGAATTGTGTACAATTGTTGAAAAATACTTGGTATTGTTTTAAATGTACCATCACTAAACCAATTTTTAGATTCTTTTAGTAATTGAAAATTTTGTGTGGTGGTGAATATTAAAAAATGATTCTCATCATTAATGTCATGAAAAAGAAACTTTTCCCCTCTATTGGTAATTGTATATTCAATTGGTAAGATAAGATCTCTTGATGTCTAAGGATTTGGTGGTCATGCTTCAAATCTTATTCTTTTCCTTCGAATCATTTTGGATAATGCATTGGTTGATGGTATGGCTCCTGCTACTTGTATGAAATATTAGAACATGTAGTACAAATGATATTTCTTGTAGAGTCTTGAGTCAAGCACACCATGTATTTCATTTCATTCAGCTTTGTTTGATAGTGATGATCTCAATTTTTGGAGCATCATTATATCATGTACTACTAATCACACAACCAAATTTTGTTTGTGTTGTAGTATAGCACCGACTTGAACATTTATTTGTAAAATATTCTGCACAACACCAGATCATTTTATTGACACCTTCTTGATGAAGCAAAAATGTGTAACCATTTAAAATGAGTAATTTCTTCATTTTTTGACTTGTTAAAAATTGAAGAGGCATCATATATATTAAAAATTATGAATAATTTCTTGATTCCCTAAAAGTATATTTATTTTTATATACTTTTATAGAAATCCCTAGGAAAATTTCATACAGTGCTCAAAAAATTATATATTATATGAATTTTGATTTCTCTTTTTCTTATCACTCTACACACTCTTAATTATTCCCCCCTTCTTCCTTCCTTCACTTCTCTTAATTCTACCACTTTATATATATCCTCTTAATGCCTCTTCATAATTCCTTTTGACTTATATCTTTTCATAATAACTCTTATTTACTTTATTCCCACAAATTTGTCTTTATTTCTATAATTATTTACTATTTTATAAGTTACTTAAGCATATTAAAGATGTTTTAAGGCTATTTTAGGGGTATATAAAGGATATATGGTCTAAAAATAACCTAAATATCCTATATGGTGCCTCACAATCCCTTTTTTTAGCATACTAACTTTATCTAAAATGACCATGGGTTATTTTGTCCATGGGTTATTTTGACCATGGGTTATTGTGACCCTGGCATATTGTGTCCTTGGGTTATTATGGTAGGGTTATTATATCTAGGGTTATTTTGGATAGGCTATTATGTCTAGTTACCCTATTCAGAGAGAAAAATCCATTCAGAAAGAACAATGTGCACAAATACATATAAAAAGTTGAGAAATATTACAAATAGTTGAGAAATATTTATTGTTAAGGTTAAAGAATATAAACTTCATTGTTGAACACTATCTTATTCAGAATGCATTGTCCATCTTCTATCTCACACATATCAACATGAAGGAAATGGAGTTGAACAAGAGGAATACACACCAAATCAAAGATCTAGCATTTGGATAAGTATGAATGTTATGTTTACACCAACTATAGCGAATGGATATTCCCACATAGATCTATCACCTAGCTACTTTTGAAGAAGATGCTAAAATGATATCTGCATAAAATGTTTAAAGAGAATTCCATGTCAGATTTAACAATTCCAAAAAAAAATATTATACTTCATTGTTACACATAATATTTATCATAGAAGAGAGACCCTTGTAGTTTAAGCTAAAAACTATTTGTACAGTTTAAATGTAGACCCATGAACCATGCAATTAAAGTTATAAATTCTAGGAAGAGAATACATATATTAGCAATCATTATGATGGTAGAAATCATTATTATGGATAGAAAATATAATGAGGAGTGGTTAACATTCAGAAAGGTAGCAATTACCTTTACTAATGGGCAGCCATGCATGATTAGAAGCAACAAGGAAGAGCTTATGTTTTGAAGATAACTAGAAAGGTTAAGAACATCAATGATAGTATTAAAGACAACACGCCCATGTCAAAAGTATCAATAAATATAATTAAGGAGTAGCAATTATTACTAAAGGAACAATGAATAATATCTATGGAATAGTGAGTATACTTAACAAGGAATATTGGAAGGTATCAAAGAACATTGGAATCTTTGAGAGGACAAGGTTCCTAAGG
>BSBK01014287.1:0-7500 GCA_027943335.1 Chamaecyparis obtusa | reverse complement strand
GTTATGCAAAGGTTATCTCCATGGTTTTTCTACCCACACCCTACAAAGGAAATTTATGGAATTCCTTAGTTATCTTCTTGAGGGAATTTGGGATTTTGTCAATGTTTGTTAATCTTGTTGTGATTGTGTGTGTGTGATTGTATCCTGTTCAATGTGTTCTCCCCAAGCTCGGGGGTGGTCTCATGAGAGACCTTGGATGGGAGGTGAGCTCCCATGGTCTTTTCCTTGTCTTGTTTTTCATTTGCAGATATTGAAGTATGGATGCATGATGGTAAAGAAGTTAAAGATTTTTGCCTTGATGTTTTGAATGAGGAATTCACTCCATGTTTTGAAGCATTCTTGTAAATTTTGAATGGTGTTTTCAATCTCCCTTGGGAGTACTTGTAAATTGTAAATTAGAAAGGAAAATGAGATAGATAAGTATGTTGCTATAATGATCTCTCATTGTAAAGATTGATGTATTTAGTAGATGTATGATACTCATGTAAAGGAAAGCAAGCATCATTTTGAATATTGCAATGTTGTTTTGAAATCTAGGATGAAGTAAATTTCAATGGAAATATAGATAATGAAAAGTTTATGTAATTCATGTTATGGATAAGATGAATACTTGCTTGTCTCTTAAAATACCTTAATCTCTCCCTACCATTGAAATTACTCTCTTTATCATTGCAATGAGTTCTTCAAGTTGATAGAATTATATGTTGAATAGTTATCAATAAGATTACTTATTTGAATGAAATAAGAAGATTGTAGTTTCCATTAGATGTTTCACATTGACTAAGAACAATGCAAATAAACTCTTAATATATGTTTTGAATCACTCCTTAGTTCTATGATAATGTCATGAAACAACTATGAAACTATGAGCATTTTAGTTATTCAGAAGAGGCCTTATTTGATTAACAATTAAACTATGTTAATCCTTGTTTGAAACACTATCAAATTTAAATATCATTATCTCCTTATTCCATTTACAAAATCACCTAATTTATAAACTCTTACTCTGCTCAAAATTTGTAATTAAAATTAAAATTTTAGTGCTAGTAAAAAATAGCACTCTACAGCAAACTTAAAGAGAGCAAAATGCTCTCTGGATTTTGTATGGGAAAGAATTCCCATACAAAAATCCATCCACAGTCATATTTTATTATAAAACATGACACCTCATTGTATAGCTAATATTATAACAAATTAAATAACTAGTAAAATATCTAATGAAATATCTAATAAAATATCTTTAAAACTTATTACCTCTTACCTTTTTGATATCCCTTTTCCTTGCTTAGCGCAGGTGATGGGATGTATTGACTATGTGTTTAATGCTAACTTTGCTATTGGGCAATGGAGAAGTACTGAGCTGACATGTTCCTTGCTCCTTAAATTCTCCCTCTTCTCTTCCTACCCAAACTCACGCAGGTTTCTTTGTATAAAGGTAACACTTAATATTAAGGCTTAGTACATGGAGGGTACGTGGGCCAAGGAGATTGTAAGGCATGTCTTTGTTGGGTTTGCAGAACCTCATAACTTCCCCTAGACTTGCGTACCCTTTGGGGATTTGTTCAAAAGACATTCATTGCTTGTCATCATTCCTCCCCTGCGTACTCCAAGGTCATGAGATGGCAGCATGATAGGACAGAAGTGACCTGTCCTTGGGGCACGTGGGTAGAGGAAGCTTAAAGGCTAGTTGGTAGGCTAGTTTAGTAAAGTTAGTTTAGTTAGTAGTTAAGTTAGATGTTTAGATAGTTAGTTTGCTAAGCTAGTTTAGGGTTTAATAAAGGTTGTTAGATAACATATGATATTATGTTTGTTTTGTAAATTTTGTGTTATGCAATGTAATTCTTATAATAACAAAATAAATGTATGTTTGCATGGTTTTGTTATATTAATTTGTTATTTTAAATTGTTGTTCAATATTGATCATAATTTAGCATGTAGAGCTCATTAGTTGATACATTATAATTTATTAATTAATTAATAACTATATTAATTAATTAATATATTATAATTATTAATTAATAATATTTTTGTATAATATTTAAATATAATTATTGATTAAATATCAATGAATTATATTTTCTAATTTATTGAATTGTTTTATAAATTAACTCTTGTATATCCAATATTTTCAAAGACGTATAGTTTAAGCTCCATAATCGAATTGGGCTTAATTTAAACATATTTGAAAATTGATGACCTACTTGGGATAACGTAAACTTTAGACAATCATTTCCTCTTAATCGACCTATGAGATCTCTAGTCGACGAATGATAATTTTGATCGACATGATTACCCTTTTAAATTTTCATCTAAAATTGTTGAGGATAATCACCTAATTCTTTGAAACCTCGTCATTGACTTGCTTAACCCGCATCTTGTGTGTAGAAACTTATCCCCTTTTAAAAAAAATTGTTGGTTGTGTTTTGACTCAATTTTTGGGCATCACAAAATAATTCAGGTTATTATTTCAAGGTGACAATCTTGACAATAGTTAACCAAGCTTCAAGATTGACACCTGAACATGGTTGTCCTAGATTGTCCCAGATATCTTGATTCTTATATTATTATTGGATGTGTAATAAATAATATATCATGATTAACACCCTACTAGGGTTGTCCTGGATTGTGATGGATATCATGATATTGATAACATAGTTAACCAAGTTTAAAGATTGACACCTTACCGGGTTGTCCTATATTCTGCCAGTTATCTTGATACTAAGATGTTATTACTGAAATAACCCATATTTCAAGATTGACATCTTAACAGGTTGTCCTAGATTGTGCTAGATATCTTGATACTGAGATGTTATTACTATATGGTGTAATAACCTATATATCATGATTGACACCTTAACAAGTAGTCCTGGATTGTGCCTGATATCATGATATCAGAATGTCTAAAGTATATCATAATTTAAACTTCTATATATTGTCCAAAATTGTGTCAGTAAATCATGACATACCACGACCTTCCTCAACATTTCTTAAAACTTCTCTAACTAAGAGGGAGTTTTGAAATATAGTTTCATTCAAGTTTAAGTATGGAAATTGAATATATATATATATATATATATATATATATATATATATAATATATATATATATATATATATATATATATATATATATATATATATATATATATATATATATATATATATATATATGTATCTATATGTATGTATATATATATGTATATATATATATGTATATATATATATATATATGTATATATGTATATATATATGTATATATGTATATATATATGTATATATATATATGTATATATATATCTATATGTATATATATATATAGATACATATATATATATATATATACATATATATATAGATACATATACATATATATATACATATATATATATGTATATATATATGTATATATTGTTGGAAACAATTGTCTGAAGGAAATTGCTACTCAATTATGTATTGTCTTTGATGTCACACTATGTCATAATCCGCAGCAATCTGTTTATACCGAGCTCAGTCGGTCTGCCTGTCAGGGATATTAGTGTTTACCGAGTTCACTCGGTTGCCGAAGAAAGTTTAGTGTTTACCGAGTTCACTCGGTTGCCGAAGAAATTTTAGTGTTTACTGAGTTCACTCGGTTGCCGAAGAAAGTTTAGTGTTTACCGAGTTCACTCGGTTGCCGAAGAAAGTTTAGTGTTTACCGAGTTCACTCGGTTGCCGAAGAAAGTTTAGTGTTTACCGAGTTCACTCGGTTGCCAAAGAAAGTTTAGTGCTTACTGAGTTCAGTCGGTTATCAAAGGAAAAGGGATTGTTGGTGTTTACCGAGTTCCCTCGGTCTCTGGAAAATTATAAAAGATATGGTCACCGAGCACTGTCGGCCTTTGAAGGATTTTTGCAAATAGAGTTTACTTAATTCAGCCGACTGTTATACTAATAAATGACGATTTGACTAATCCAAAATCATATAAATAAAAGGTCAAATGTGAAAAGTAATAAGAATATAGCAGAAGATTTACAGAAGAAGAAAAGGAAAGATATATGCGAGTTTGTGAAGGATGTTCAGATATCCTTGAGGAGCAGCAGAGATTTATTCGATCAGAGAGGATCAGACTTATGCAGAACAGAGATCTGTAATCAGCAAGACAGTTGCATTATTATACAGGTCACTTTTTCATTGTTACCTTCTTATCATTGTAACAGTGAATTCTAAATCTCTTAACCGAGTTGGTTTAACAGCCATAATATAAATCCTCTAACAAGGTGGACAATTCCATTGAATTGTTTTCAAGACCTCTTACCAGGCCACTCCTAGCAGGGTGTTTTAAATCCTCTAACAAGGTCACACCTAACAGTGTGTTTTGTAACCTTTTACCGGGTTGGCTTCTAACCGGGCATCACTTTAGAAAAGTGAAAATCAGTATCTAGATACATTGGTGGCTTTTCCCATATTGGGTTTCCACGTTAAATCTTGTGTCTCTTGTGTTCTTAATTGCTTTCTCAATCATTTACATGCACTGATGAATATCTAAAGATATTATTGCTAATACTTTCTGCATCTTCAAAGTTACTGCAATCTACTTACCGAGTACTAAAACAGACAACATTGTTAAGATATCTTAAAGGATCTGCAAAGAATTAATAGTCAAGTTTTATGGTTGACTGATTCACCCCCCCCCCCTCTCAGTCACTTCATCCATATTCCATCAATTGGTATCAGAGCTTTTGGTGCTTGCAGGAAGGGTTTCAAAGACCTAAGCTAAAGATCAGGATGTCTTACAAGAGGGAAATTCCAAAGCTTAACAGAGATAACTTTTCAGCATGGCAAGGTCTCATGCGACTTCATCTGGCTTACATTGGTGATTCAGGATGCAAATACATTGATGAAGAATACACAATTCCTAATGGCGCATTAACTGTTGAAGACATTGCAGATAAAAAGACTCACAACACCATGATGATAGACATTGCATCTGCTCTCAGCTATGAAGAATTTGATGATATTAAAGACTGCACTACTGCATATGAAATGTGGGTGGCACTGAAGAAGATATATGGTGGTGATGCAAATGTGAAGAGAGCAAAAGCAGAAAGCCTAAGAGGACAGTTTGACAAGATGAATATGAAGGAAGATGAAAACATTGCAAAATATGTTGAAAGAATCAAAGCAAGTGTAAGTGCAATCAGAGCTTCTGGAGGAACAATCTCAGATGAGACGGTTATAAGTAAGGTACTCAGAACACTACTCCCTATCTATGCAATAAGAGTATCAGCTATTCAAGAAAGAAGATGTGAAGCAAACCACAGTATAACCTTGGATGCTTTAGTTGGAAGATTGACAGCTTTTGAATTAGACAACTATGACAACTATGTTCCTAGTTCCAAAAATATTGAATCAGCATTTGAGGCCAAGTTTCACTAAAGAAGAACAAGAAAATTAAAGAAGTTCAGACAGAAAGTGAAGAAGAATCAGAAGAAAGTTCTGATAGTGATCTTGAAATTGTAGAAGCATTACTTGCAAAGAAGTACTCTAGAGGGAAAGGTAAGTATAAAGGTAAAACTCCTTTAATCTATTTTTCATGTGAAGAAATTGGACATATTGCAGCTAGGTGCCCAAACAAGCAAGTCAAGGAAGAAAAGAGAAGTCACAAGTACTATGGCAAAAAGAATTTCAAATCATACAAGGATAAAGGTAAGAAATCATGTTTTATGGCTAAAGATTCTGATGATAGTGAAGAAGAAATTGTCTTTATTGCTATAAAAGATGAATCTGATGATGATGAAGATAAGATAGCACTTATTTCTCATATAAGCAAAGATGATATATGGATAATAGACAGCGGATGTTCACACCACATGACTGGTGATAAGACAAAATTTGAATATCTAGAAGACTGTGACAATGGTAATGTAAGATTTGGAAACAATGAACCTTGTTGTATAAAAGGAAAAGGAAAAATCTCATTAACCAAAGAACTCATATGTGATAATGCTTACTGGGTTGAAGGACTAAAACATAATCTTCTAAGTGTAGCACAGCTAATCAACACTGGTTTCAAGGTTGAATTCATGAATGGTCAAGCAAGACTGCTGGATGGAAAAGGAAAACTCATTGGATCAGGCAAACAAACAAAAGGTAACTTATTTTATCTTGATCTCAATGAATATTCATGCCTTATTGCTCAAATAGAAGAAAGTTGGCTATGGCACAAAAGGTTATGTCATGTGAACTTTGATAACATGATAAAGATAAGAAAATTCAAGAAGGTTAGAGGCATTCCTATTTTGAAGAAACCTGACACTGGTCTATGTAAGAATTGTCAGATTGGCAAAATGAGTAAAACTAGTTTCAAAAGTAAGAACTATCAGTCTAAAGAAATTTTGGAAATTGTGCATACTGATTTATGTGGACCTATTGGAATACAAAGCTATACTGGAGATAAATTCTTTATTCTTTTCGTTGATGACTATTCTAGAATGATGACTGTTATGTATTTAAGAGAAAAATCAAAGGCATTTGAAAAGTTCAAATGGTACTTAGCAAGAGTAGAAAAAGAAACAGGGAAAGATTGAAATGCTTAAGATCAGACAGAGGTGGTGAATTCATCTCTCATGATTTTAACAACTTCTGCATTGAAAGAGGAATCAAAAGACAGGTATCAGCTCCTAGAACTCCTGAGCAGAATGGAATAGCAGACAGAAGAAACAGATCTATTATGGATTGTGCAAGGACTCTAATGATAGAAAAGAACATTGCTATAAAGTACTGGAAGGAAGCTATCAGCACTGCAGTTCATACCCTAAACCGAGTACAACTGAAGAAGACACATTCAAAACTCCTTATGAATTATGGTATGGCTATAAACCTAATGTAAGTTACATGAAAATATTTGGTAGCAAGTGTTATATCTTAAAGGAATCCAGAAGAAATAAATTTGATGTGAAGAGTGATGAAGGAATATTCCTAGGATATTCTAGCAAAAGCAAGGCATACAAATGTCTGAACTTATCTACTCACAAAGTCATAGAAAGTATACATGTGAAATTTGATGAGTTTGCAGAAAAGACTGAGGAAGAAAGCAAAAGGGACCTGAGAACTACAGAAGATTCGTTTACATTGAACCTGAAACATTGACAGACACAACTATCAATAAGGAAGCTATATCTACCGAGCCAAGCACAGTTACCGAGTCACAGACCGAGTCACAGGAAGAAGTTCAAACCGAGTCACAGGAAGAAATTCAGACCGAGTCTCAGCCTGAAGTTACCGAGCAAATATCTACCGAGTCCGAGCAACCTGAAGAAGAGATCCTAGAAGACAACAGCATGAATCATTCAAAAGGCAAGGAACCTATACTAGCCAAATATGTCAGAAGACATCATACACCAGATCAAATCATTGGAAACAAATCAGATGGTACTATGACAAGAAGCAAGCTAAAAGGTACATGTCTACTTACTGATTTTGAACCTAGAAATATCAAAGATGCATTAGAGAATGAAAGTTGGA
>BSBK01014286.1:0-29379 GCA_027943335.1 Chamaecyparis obtusa | reverse complement strand
TGTATATGTATATGTATGGAAAGTATGGAAGTTGGAAGGTCTCCTGTCTCTAACTGCCTCCTATCTCTAATCTAGGAGGCCTAGGTGGTATGGAAGTTGAAGGTCCAACCTCAATTTGTCCTGGAGGTGCATCTATAACTTCATGTGGTTCTCTAGGAGGCTACATATTTGACTCACTACATTAAGATCTTTGTAACCATAGAGATCTCTGAGAGGCACTATAACTAGGTACTCTCTAAGATGTTAAAAAAATGCTCTCATAATGGCCCCTCCAATACTATGCCTCTCTGCCAACCTCCCTACCCTCTCAATACATTCGGTCGATAGCCCCTTGTAAGCTCAAATATTGTACACTATCTATAAATGTTTTCACATATATCTCTTCATGTATAGTTATGGCTTATGTTACCTATACCTTTTCTCTCATACTCCCCTCTCCTCATCCATGTCCTGGGTCATCTGAGCTATCCTCCTATCCAACACAATAACTATAGCCTCTACCTCCTCCTCTTAGCTTTGAAAGCCTAGGCATTTTCCTAAGGGATCCATCTAGTCTACCCTATAGGTCTCTTATCCATTGTCTCAAGCTGGCCACATCACCATTCTTTTTGTCAAACCCACTCCCTCTTACTAAAACTTGGATGGGTACATCCTATATCATCTCATCAAAACTTCCCATGGTGACATCCATCAATCCTATGTCATATCCTCCCTCAGCCTCCTCCATCTCCTCATACTTAGAATTACTAGACCCATGGCTACTCTTAGTTTCACTATCAATCTCAGTCTCCTTTGAGCTACTCCCAATAACATCAATGTCCTCATCTCCTCCTATTGTTGTCGGTACCGCTAGCAAAATAACAAGTACAATCACTAGAGAAATTACAACAATGACTCCTCCACCCTGATCATCCCCATCACCTTTGTCTCCTCCTATACCCTTTCCTCTATCTCCACCTCTATCTCCTCCTCCACCCTAGCCTCCACCTCCACCCCCATCACCCCCATATCTGCCATCACCTCTATCCTCCATCTCCACCTATGCCCTATTATTCATCTCAACCTTCACCTTGGCCTCCATATCCTCCTCCACCCTAGCCTACATCTCTACCTCCATCTCCTCAGTCACCCCATCCCCCTCTTTGGTCTCATCTCCCATGTCTCCTCTAAGGTAGTCTATTGTGTCAGGCCATATCTATCAAAACTAGGACCTCTAGATCTGTATATGGAATGGACCTATAAATCACCCACCATTCATCCTACTCTATTGTCATCACATTATCTTCCAATGTTGATCTTTAGTCTCATCTCGTTGGTCCCAATATTGTGAAATGTGGCATCGTAGTCTCTATAGGGATCATTGGTTTCCATCTCCTCACATTCAATGATCATCTTGCAAACTATGTCAAACAAAAAGGAACTCCTTTTCCCAAATAACCTCCGAATTCTATTAGGAAATTGTATCTCAATAATGTGTGAGTATTGAGTAGATCATCCAATCAGATATCTCTCTTGTCAGCAAAACTGTAGGTGATCTCCCTCCCCTTCTCATTTAGGGAATCTAATATATGGTATCCATATAAAATCCCTTAGAGTGTCCAATAAGTATATCCAGTACCTAATGTGACCCACTTGTCTATGTGTCACTACCTCGTAGTAATAAACATAAGGTTGCCCTGCCTATATATAACTAGTCTGTCAAAAATAAGCCTGAATATGGCTATATGATCAAATGACCAAACCTATAGAAGAGTCACCCCACACTCCAATGACTGAGCTTTGTGGTATGAAATATCATGCATATGATGATAAACCATGGCGATTACACATGGACCTCAAGCATACATTATCCCTCTCAACCACATCTCGATCATAATCTCTCCCCACCAAATAGGATATCCATGTCTTTTCCTATTTGGAATCACTACCCCAGTCACAAGCTCACAAAGTATCAAAAACCATGGATCATGCCCAACCATGTCTAACCACCTAATCTCATAACCTATTATACCCAAGTTCGCCACAACAAAATTGCATAAATTGCATAGTGCATTCTATCAAGGAGGGGCAAAATGTAGACACCTAAAAATGACTTGTTGCTCATACACAATGATTTTACTAACATTCTTCTTAAATTATTAAATTATCTTTATTATTTAATTAATTTGCATCCTTCTACTATATTCTAAATTCAAACTCATAATTTCATAATTAATAAATTTTAATTAACTATTTAATTATTAAATGTCTAATTAATGTTCGTCACTAATTCTCCCCTTAATGTAATTAAATAATTATCATTATTTAATTATTCCCCATGTCTACACTTTAATTACAAAATTATGTTATTTAATTAATATTCATCTTCGTTATTATTATATTTATGTAATTACATTTAATAAATTGATTTCCCACTCATAATTAAATAGATATTAATTTATTTAATTTAACCAATTATTCCTCTCATAAATAAATAAAGTTTATTTATTTATTTATACTATCTCATGTGTAAATAAATGAATTCTTTTATTTATTTAATTATATTTATTCTTCCACTTCTGACTAATACTAAGTTCCAGTTCACTAATCAATCACACTTTCTAACTCCTCAATCACCCTTTTTTGAGTAATCAATCTATTTAGTATTCTATTCCATCTAATCAGTCCTATGATCCATCTATTCAGTTGACAAACCAATCAACCTAGTCAACTCTTCAATCAATTCACTTCACTGATCAATCTATTCTCTTAATAGATCAATCTATCTTGTTAATAAGACAATCAAGTGATTTTACTCTTCAATCAATCTAAGTTCACTCTTCAATCACATATAATTAATCATATAAATCAAGGAATCCTGAATGAAACCCCAAAAATCTTATAAATAAAGAGTTAATTCTCATATTTTGCAACCACATTATGCTTTGAATTCTTATGCTATCACAATTGAGCTTGAAACTAAGAGCCCACATTCTATCAAGAAGGAGAATGACAAAGGAGGACTATTGGTTTTCATATATCATTATTTGAAATTTATTTCATATTATTGTTTGTTTATACATTTGTTTTCTTTGCTTCCTCTTTTGATATTAGGGATTTATACTAACTGTGATTAATATATCTTTTGTGGTTATATTTGTGTTGAATTGCATGTTTCTAGGTCTAATTATCACCCCTGATTACACATACAAAACCCCCTTTTAATCTCTTAAATTAAACATCTTATATGTAATGTAATGCCAACAAGGATGTAAGCCTCTCGTAACCAAGAAGGCCAAATTTAATAACCATTCCCAATGAAGGAATATAGCCAAATAAACCATCTTTAATATACTCATAATGATATCAAAACAACATATGCAAAAGGATATAACCAATGTGAAACATCTCTCAACTTGAATCCTCTAGAACTAACAATCTCCACAACTCAAGTTCTATATCTATGAAAGATAAGCATAAAAATAAGATGGCTAATAGGAACAATGGAAAATGCCTCTCAAGTAGTAAAATGTCATGTAGGCCAAGAGTGGGGAATGAGAATTCTCATCAAGCTATCCAAGTCATCTTGACTAACTCTAAGAACAATATCCTCTTAAGTCCATACTAGGTGAATTCTCCTCAATATTCCTATTGAAACCATCAATTATCTCTACATACAAGATAACACCAACCTCACCTATGTCTCTATATATCCATAAGAAAATGTAACCATGCCAATATCCAAATTCAAAATAGAAACATGATGGAGTATCGAGAAAATGATCATGCAACCAATACAAAGAGAACCAACCAATATCAATGTCAAAGGTCCAATCTCAAGAACTAGGAACATAAACATGACAAAATTATCTAACCATATCCACCTAGGAGATCACATTCTCTATATAAACATGTCAGATAACTATATCATGACAAAAATCTAAATCCACATTAGTAGTATATCATAACATAATAAAAACCATGATAACATGTCAAATTAGAGAATAAAACAACACCTTAGCCAAAGAATCCATGATTCATTCAAGGTGTCCACATCTCCAATCACCTTGAAAATAAGAATATCCTACTAGTGAACCAAAACATGTGAAATACCCTTCTGCAACAATAGGATCTAAGGCATCATCTAGCACCTACAACACTAAAGAGGATCATCCACCATATAATGGTGAATACACATTATTTCCAACAAATCCCATTGAAATGTGAACTAAGTCACACATGACATCATGATAACCATATCTTAAATATGTATCATCTAGGTCTACACACACAACTAAAAAGTCAATAACAACAAATGAAATTGAGATCTTCAAACCAAGAAGACACAAGTACCAATTAGGACAAATCAAGAATCAATCCTACACTAGCAACTCATCACTATCAAATACTCCAATTGAAAATTAAAATAAATGAATAGCCAAGATATTATGACATCCTAATAAAACAACATGCTACAAGTACCAACACCAACTATCTAGGTAGTCTAATCATCCATTCTCTCATCTCAAAACAAATGTACCAATGCACTAATGAACATAGACAAGGTCAATTAACCAAGTTTTTATAGCCATTGAATCAAACCTAGTGGATATACACAATCCATATCCAAGACATCTCAGTGAAATAAAATAGGTTGCACACATCTACCAATCACATAACTTGTAGATCCAATCACTGAAACATGCAAACTCATAATTGCATTAGTGTACGATCCTAAAATGGTAGCACTCATAATTGGATTCTCTATTAGGCCCCATTTTGGTGATTTCAAGATCTAATGTTCGTTACACTTGATCCTAGCAACCTAATTATTCTTTGCTCACACATTTTCCACCATCCTGACACATAGTTCAAATTTGGGTTAATTCTCCTAGGTACACAATGTTTGAAATTTTCTATACCAAGGAACATAACATTTCAAATGTTTTATTCCAGCATTGTTTGGCCCAAATTTGGCCTAGAGCCCTATGTCGGGGTGTTAGTGGGAAATTAGATCCTTTGGTCGACTTGGCTTATCTTTGAATCCCAAAATGATGGATGAAGTATATAAACACCCTATCTCTCTGTTGGTTCCCAAACCAATAGATTCGAAATCCTATGAGCTTTCCTAAGTCAATGCTTGGACTTTCCAACTGAATTGGCCAATGAATGAGAATGATCAATTATGATCCTCTTCCCCTACACTTTAGGCTCTATAGGACCAAGGTGGGTGTACCCATTCCTTAACCCAAACTTCAGGCTTAAGTTTTTTTATAGTATATCTTTAGCTGTATTTTGGTTGATCTCTCAAGATGGCAATAGGGTCTTGAGGGAGACCAAATTTTATATTCTACTATTTTTTAAATCACTGAACTTATATTTTGACTGTTGTACTGAGAATATTTTGAATAATTTTATGAATTAATTTATGTAAAATTAAAATTATTCCCACTTTCTGCTTGGCATCCTTCAAACAATGACTTTTAAAAGATGATAGACTAGTTCCTTCTTCAATTGGGCTATAGAGACAGTCTCTTCTTAATCCTACGTACAACTTATGCGAGATGGGAAATATTCCTATCAACTGCTTTCTTTTGATGCTTTTAATTACTTTATCACTGAACAATTAGTCTTATTGAATTTAACCCAAACTTAATGAGACCAATAAGATAGAGATAATAATGCTTATTAAATCTAATGATCAAATTTTTAGAATGATAAAAATAGTCTCCACATACAAAGATTGAGAGAAGCTTCACTTTTTGGAAGTAAAATCACAAAGGACTATTAATCCAAAACGATCATATCCACAACTTCAAATTGAAAGAACTTGTTGGTATATATTAATAATGAAAAGTCTTCTTTGTTTACAAAGATAACTCGCATAAATGTAGTGTATGTAAATAGTACTGATCTTATCCCCTTTATTACAAAATAATCTCCTCTATATAGTAGGAGGTTCCATACGAATGAAGAGAAACATCTCTTCACAATCAGTTGCAATTAGTTTGCGAAAAGAAAACAAATGAGTAATAATAATAAAAATAAGTTTATATAATTAATCATCTCTGAGTAGGGCCCATTTACTATCTCAATAGAGCTATGTATTTCTAATCATCGGTATAGGTTATACCACTTCACCCATCGATTGTCGGTGTGACCTTCATTTTGTTATTTTGCAACACAAAGCTATACTGATAAAGTCATAGGAATGACTCTCCACTTGATACACTAATTGTCTACCAGTTCTACTCTTTAGAGTTTAGGAATCACACTTCCCCCTACATTCTCTGATAGACGATGTCGCACTCAAATGCTTCCCTTATGACAAAAGAGTTTGATGATGTAGCAGGTCCATTGTCATTTGTCAATTAGGTCCCACTGATTTGTCTTTGCTTTAGCTTCTTTGGCATAATTATAGTTTCAAAGTGTGTGTACCCTAGCTATCCCTTCAAAATTTTGGGAATTCCCTTACTTTTCTTCCAATCTGGATTACTTAGCACCTCGAACATCATTTCTCTACATTAGAGTACTTAGTGTATCCTTGAAGTTCAAACTTGCTATCAACCTATCAAATGTCAATGATTTGTCCTCCTCACAACTATAACTTTGGAATTATGTGGGCCCCAACCTTCCCTTCTAAATTTTGAGAATTCCCTTATTATGCTTCCATTCCCCATCACATTAGTGCCTTGAAACAAATAATGCTTCATGTTACTTAGCCTCTAAGTTGTTCTTAATGTTGTCTTGATAAATTATTTCACCCTTGAATTTTGACTTTCCTACTCAAACTTCACCTGGTGAACCACACCTTGACTGCCACATGTCAACCTTTGATTGGCTCACCAATCCACCTATGCACCACCATGTTGGATTTCTGATGATTTTTCCTTCTTACAATTATAACTTTGAAATATGTGGGCCCCAACCTTCCCTTCAGAATTTTGGGAATCACTCTAATTTGCTTCCATTCTTGATCACGAACACCCTGGGAAATAGGAACTTGAACTCTTATCACTAAATGTTGTGTTGATGTATTAATCAGGAATTAGAGGGGCTCGATACTCATCTTGATTGCTTTAGATTTCCTGATCTTCCTCCAAATAACTTATGTATCATTTCACTTTTGGCTGGATTACTCGACATAGCATTTTATTTGATGCATCAAGTGAAGTGACCCCACCACATTTTGAAGAAGCTCAACCATCATTATTCAACTTTATTCTCTTCTCAAAAACATGATTTTATTCGATGCTCAGGGTAAATGGGTCCCAATAGTTGATTCCTTTTCGAATATCTTGAAGCCTCGACATAGGGTTTTTTATATTATTTGATGGCCTTCTTTACTTGACACTAGCTTTGAATATTATGGAAAATATGTGCTCTAAATATTCAATCAATGCATCAAGGAGGGTCCCACTGTATACTTCCCTTTTTTAATGCCTCCATCAATTGATATATCACTTCTAATTCTTATTCAAAACTGCATTTTGTTCGATGCTTTATACTAGACCCCACAAGAAAATCTTCTTTATGACTTGACTTATCGAATAAGTCTCTCCTTGCTACTATCCATTTTTTATTACTCGATAACCCTCCTTGTTCGATACTTTATAAAGAGACTTTTGTAGCTTCAAACTTCTTGGAAGGATATTAAATACAAAAGCTTGGTGATAACCTATATGCAAAAAAATTGAAGGCTTATTTTATGGAAATGGAACTACAAAATGTGTAAAATTTGGGGGTCTAACAGTAGATATTTATGGGGATGTATGTTCAATTAGACATAGCAAGAATTCAGTTATCTTTGGGGAGAAGAATAAAATTATATGAAAAGAAAAACATATTTACACTTATGAATGATAATATGGGGTTCATACAAATGAGGTGGACTGGGTATCATAAACTATCGTGCATTGAATAGAGCTTCTTCTCTTAAGAGAAAAAATACTTCAAGAATTTTCCATGCTCTAGAAATTCTTGATTTTCCCTTGAGGTATTTTGTAAGTAGTAAGCATCTCTCCTCCTTTCCCAGTAACAATATATGGACCAAGCCATAATGCTACAGAATTTCCATGTTGTCCTCTATCCCAATTCTTGGCATTCCACATGAACACCCAATCTCCTTCTTTAAATGTTCTATCAATTGTCCTTTTATCATGCAAGTTCTTCATCTTCTATTGACTTTCCCTCCCGATTTCCTCAAGTTTAATGAATTGTTCAATTCTCTCTTCCATGAAGTTTATGTCATCAATTTATTTCTCCAATAAAAATAAGTATACAAGTAGCAGATTGTCTTAAGGCAATCTGGATTTATTCCCATACACTAATTCATAAGGAGAAAAAATTGTAGATTTCTTGATACTAATTTTGTCATTCCAAAACACTAGATTTAGCTTAAAAATCCCAAGCCCCTTTATTATTCTTTAACATCCTTCTGATTATTTTCAATATATTTTTGTTGCTAGATTCAACTTGCCCATTTCTTTATGGATGATATGGTGATGCACATGATAGGACAATCTTGTATTCTTTACAAAAGTCTTTAAACTTCTTTGACCTAAAGTACATCCCATTATCAGTGACTAACTTGTGTGGCACTCCAAATCTGGTCATGATGTTTTCCATCAAAAAATTAATTACTACTTTGCTAGTGGCTTGTCTAGTTGGTATTGCTTTAACCCATTTAGTGAAATAATCTGTAGAAACCATAATCCACTTATGCCCTCCACTTGATTTATCCTATATCTCACCAATAAAGTAAATACCCCGCATCTTAAATGGATCCTCAGTTTGCATAGGTTTAAGAGGTAAAGCTCCTTGATATTTTAGCTTTTTTGAAAACTTCTGGCATGACTCACACTTCCTTACATAAGTATAAAAATATTTAAACAAGCATAGATAGTAGTATCCTACTCTTAACATCTTATGGGTTGTGGTTTTTGTAGAGAAGTGTCCACCACAAATTCCATCATGGAGTTGTTTTAGGACTACTTTTGATTGATATATATCTAATAAAACAACAAAACACCTTCATGGTTTGTCCAATATAGATCTCCTTGGATAAAAACATACCTTGTTGCTTGTAGCTTCGATGATCTCTTTTGGTTATCATTCAAGGTATCAGGACATTTCATGTGTTTTAAAAAATACATAATATTTGCATACTAGTGACATCTTTCTATGCTCACAAGTGTATTTTCAATATCAATATGATTTACCTAAACAACATCTAAATTAGATTCAACCATCAATTTTTCTAATCCTTTCCCCCTTACTAACTTTGTAATTTGAATATCAATATTGAATTCCTAGACTTGGTTTATCCATCTCCAGCTCCTCCCAATGACCTCTGCTTGTCTAAACATGTCATTGACTATGACATTAGGAACATAAGCTATAATCTCTACTCCTACTAGGTAGGGTTTAAATTATTTCACAATTTTAATCAATGCATATGCTTTTTTATCACTTATGGCATAGTTTAGTTTCGCTAATTGCAAGGTTTTGCTAAAGAAGGCAATAGGTTGTTCATATCCTTTTTCATTTTTTTTTAACATCACTGCAACTATGGTGTGGAATGAAGCAAATGAGAAGATTTGAAATGGATTAGAAAAATTAGGAGATTTCAAGATAGGGGCTTCTTTAATTTCTTTCTAAATATTTATGAAAGAATCAAGGGAATCTGATGTCCGATTCAATACTTCCCCTTTCTTTAGCATCTTTGCAATTGGCTTCACAATCTCTGCAAATTTTGATATGAACCTTCTAACAAAATTTATTTGTCCAAAGAATGACAAGATTGCTTTTACAGTTTTAGGGATTGGAATTTTGTCAGTGGCCTCTATTCTTTCAAGATCCATTCTTACTCCATCCTTTGATACAATGTGTCCCAAGAGCTTCCCTTCTATGACACCAAAGTGATATTGCTTAGGATTAAGGGATACCGCATACTCCAATGCTCTCAAGAATATTTTTTCCAAATGTTTGTAGTGGTCTTCAACTTTCTTTGAGTATGCTGTCAAATCATCTTGATACACCACTAAGATGTCATCAATCAATTTTTCAAATGCCACCTCCATGGCCCTTTCGAATGTAGCACCAGCATTAGTCAATCTAAATGGTATTCTAACATACACATATATGCCCCATGGTGTGGTAAAGATAGTTTTGTATTTCTCTGATTCCCTTACCTTGACATGATTATACTCGAAGAAGCTATTCATCATGTATAATAGCTCATTTCATGTCACCTTTTGTAACAATGCTTCCATATTTGATAAAGCATAGTTATCTTTTAGGGATGATATATTCAAGTTTTTCAAATCTACGCATAGCCTTATGTCACCATTATTTTTTCTAACTGGTACCAAATTAGATACCCAAGTGGAATATCTGATAGGTTTTTTTTAATTCCTCCATCTCTTAGTTTCATCAGTTCTTCTTTCATTTTAGGAGCTAATGTAGGATTGATCAGGCTTTGTTTTTGTCTAAAATGTTTAACATTTGGATTTAGTGGTATTTCATGTTGGAAAAGATCCTCCTTGTATGCTTTAAGGTCATCATATGACCATACAAACATGTCTATACTTTCTCAACAATGCAATTAAGTTGGATCTGATTGGTTGAGTTCACATCCAATGCATACTAGTTTGGGTGCATTATCAGTTCCTAGATTGATCTTCTCAATATCATCATCCTTAGTAGATGATTCCTTTATCTCAATTCTATCATTATTATCAAACATCCTTTCTAATGCCACTAACGCTTTAGGGATTTTGTTTGTTTTTAATTTGAAAAATTTCTTTTCCAAGTAAGGTTTCTTTTACATCTTCTTCTTCCACATACGTAGTTAAATCAATCTGTTGTGATTCATATTGATCTTAACAAGTTAGGAATTTTAGTATGTCATGATCATCATCAAAAAATTTCCAATTATAGATATTATATGGGATTGCATATCTAGTCTTGATTTCAATTTGTGTTATTTCATAAAAAAATGTGTCTTCCTACTGGATAGCTAAGTTAGCTAGAAAATTTTCCTTGATATTTCTATATCTTTCCACCCATTTAATGGATAAAGCATCAAAAGCCTCAATTAGATCCCAAGATTCATATTTATAACATGTTAGTCTTGCATTTTTAGTGGAAAATCTATCTCTGATATAGGAAACAGTTAATTCTAAATCACCCCATACCTTCAGCATCTTAATCTTATGTTTGGAAACAATATTCAGACCTAATAATAGAGCCTAATACTCAGCTACATTATTTGCACACTTAAATGTTAGAAGAAATGAGTATTTAATTTTTTTTCTATCCAGAGCAATGAATACTATCCCATCACCATTTCCTTCTTTACTACAAGCCCCATCAAAGAACATTTGCCATAACTGATATGATCTTTCCTCGACATGAATCCTTATTGGTTAATTTTTTTGCAATGCGGGTTTTGTGATCTCTACTATAAATTTATCCATGTTTGAATGATAAAAGCATGTAATTTGATTTGGGTCTACATCCTCTATGATATAAGAGGATCTTGACTCTCTATCCACCCTAACTTCCCTCCATTTATAGTTATAGTGGCATAAGATAGATCCAATTTAACATGTCCTCCCACAAGGTTAGACCATTGTCTGGATAGCATCATTCCATAGTTAGGTGGAACATCCACCATTGTAATGCTTGTTTTACATGATACTTTTGGGAAAGAAGCAATTTTGAATTAAACATCCTTCATGATTCCTACTACAAGTATAGATTTGTTATCCATAGCATAACACTTACTGTAAGTAGTATCCACCCACATTCAAAGATCTTTCAAGACTTAAAATGGCATGATATTCACAACTACACGTGAGTCTATCATACAATTATTTACGAGTTTTTTTATTATAAACAAAGTCATATAAAATGGATCCACTTATGAAGGATTCTTGGTTATAGTATTCCCCAACTATATCACATGAGCCTCTTCAATGAACTCTTTTTGTTTTGGTGTATCTTGTACTTTTGGTGATTCTTTAGCAGCACCTAATAGTAGTTTTATTGCCTTGTCCTTGTACTCTAGGAATTTAATTATTTCAAACAAAGGAATTGAAACTTTCATCTGTGATAGAGATTGTGTGATGCCAAATGTAGATACACTCACATTAGACACTAGTTTGGTGAGATCAAATCACTCATTGAGAAACTTCACAATTTTGGGGGTGTCAACCTTTTGTCTCACCTTGGGATTATCACTTTTATTTTTTGATACTTATGTTTTTTGTTTTCTATCACTGTCCTTCATGAACATACTTGTTGGCTTCCCCTGATCAACGTTTACCTATTCCTTAGTTGGTAATTACTCCTTGCATGTGCTACTTCTACAATTGTATAATCTCTTTTTTCCTCAGTGGTCATCTTCCTTAAAGTTGGGACATCTTCATCATCTGAAAGCACCTGCTCCATGTTTCATTGTTGACTCGTTCTCTTTGAATCATTATTTGGAATATATTAAGCATTAGAGGAGCTATAGTAATCATTTCCCCATAATGGTTTGGCTAAGATTACATTCACTATAAAGTGTTGATCATCATCCTGATCCTCATCTTCTAGTATAATTTGATCTACACATTTCTCGAGTGCATGTGGTAGTTTGTAGGCATCACACCATGGATCAATATCCACCATATGGTTATTTATTCTTAATGGATTAGGATTTTCTTTAGTATTATTTTTCTTTACAGGTTAACCATCCTTCCAAATTGTGTTGTAAGGCATGTCATGCAGCTTGGGCCTGTCATTTTTGTTGGAATATGATCTGTTAATCTAAGATCTATCCCCTCTGTTGTATTTATTTGTAAATCCCAAATCATACTAATTATTTTACCAAATTTATCCTCCCCTTTATTTGGCTTGGGGGTTGTCAAATTATATAATTTTGGATTTTTCCTATTTTTTATTCTCCTTGTATCCTTTCTATTGTTTTCTATGGTAACCATTGTTTTATGGGCCTCCTACAACGTCTATGGCTTATGTGATCTAATCTCATAATGAGTTTTGTTTTTGAATGCACTCATATAGAAATCAATCAAGAAAGAATCAACATGCCCTATATCCTTAGCAATTTTGTTTAACAATTTGTTAAATATTTTATTAAATTCGAGCATTGATTCATTATAGTTCTTTTTGATAGTTGTCAATTTATGAGAGGCAAAATAAGTATCATTGTGATCTCCAAACTCTTCAATGAATTGCATTGCAAAATCCTGCCACCTATAAATTGACCCATCTAGTAATCCTCTATACCATTCCCCAACATCTTCTATCAAGGATTGCACAAACAATTTCATGAATAAGTCCTCATGGTGAATTTAAAACACCTCCATAGTAGCTTTCAAAATAATCAAATATTGCTCAGCAGTTTGTGCTCCATTTCCACTGAACTTAGGAATAGTAGTCCTCAATTCATTTTGGATTGGATTTGGATATCCTACTATTCTAGTGAAGTCCAGTTGTCTATATCTTTCAATCACCATTGGTGCTCTCATTCCAACATTGATTTCTCTTTGATTATATATACCTGGCCCATGATTTAGGTGATTCATATTTTGACCTCTCAAATTTTGGCCACCATTTTGATGATTGTTATGGTGATTTCCATTATACTGTTGATCACCATTATTATTTTGATAATTACCATTACCTCCCTTGTGTGGTTACCTACAATGCCTATTATGATTTCTATCATTATTGTACTAGTTTTCTTGATCATGTTGATGATTGTCAATTCTTTCCCTTTTATTATTATTCTCAAATAATGGATTATCATGGTCCAATCTATAATTTTGTTGACCCTTAATTCTTATGAGGTGGATTATATTTAGGAATGATGTCTTTGTTCTTTTTTCCTTCTTTACTTGTTCTTGGTGAATCCTCATTTATGTTTTTACTCACCTTTTCTTTTCTATGGAAATAAATTTCTACCATTTCTCAGGCATTGGGTACTATACTCTCCAAGGTAGTCATCAATTATTATACCCCTTTTTCATCATGATCTTGATCTACAACACCTCTCTCTTCGTGATTTTCCTCATGATGTAGGGTATGACATTCATCTTCCCCACTGAAAGCAGCATTTATGGGTTTTCATTATCCTCAACATCTATATTGTTGATAAGTAGGAGATATTTTCCACAGCAATTCAAATTGCAATATTGCTATCATGATTTAACTGTGTATTTTTTGAGTCAAACTCATTGAAACATGGGTCAATGAGTTTGACTCTAAAACTACACAGTTAAATCCTGATAGCAATATCACAATCTATATTGTTGCCAGAACTATTTTCCTCCTGATATCCATAATTCCTATTTGGAAATTTTTTAAAGCATGTGAAATTCATATATGAGTATGGATCACTTATTTTACTCAATCTAGTTCTTCCCTTAGGACTTAATTTTGTGTGATCTTCTTGTCCCCGATGAAGAGACCTTCTTCTCCACATGAATTTCCATGAAAAATTTATAGGACCTTTGTCTTCTCTGATACAAATCAAATTATCACTCATATGCTATTATAATATTGCTATAGAGTCACCACCCTGATCAAGAGAATATATCTGTTAATTCTCTAAGTTTTTGATCTCCAGTAGAGTTTATTTTATGTCATCGAAGACTCTAAATTTCTATCAACAACTCCCCAACAGAGTTTCCAATCTATTGGTTCCCAAATCAAATGATTGGAAATCCTATGAGCTTTCCTAACTCAATGCTTGGACTTTCTAGCTGACCAGGCTAACGAATAGGAATGATCAATTATGATCCTCTTCCCCTGCACTTTAGGCTCTATAGGACTAAGGTAGGTGTACCTATTCCTTAACCCAAACTTTGGGCTTAAGGCTTTTTATAGTAGATCTATAGTTGTATTTTGGTTGATCTCTCAAGATGGCAATAGGGTCTTGAGGGAGACTTAATTGTATATTCTACAATTTATAAATCACTGAACTTATATTTTGACCACTGGCACTAAGAGTATTTTGAATGCTTTTATGAACTGATTTATGTAAAATAAAAATTATTTATGTTGTCTTCTTGTTACCCTTCAAACAATGAATTTTAAAAGATGATAAACCAATGCCTTCTTCAATTGGGCTATAGAGACAATCTCTTCTTAATCCTACGTACAACTTATGTGAGATGAGAAATATTCTTATCAACTACTTCTTTTTTATGCTTTTAATTACTTTATCGTTCCATAATTGGTCTTATTGAATTTAACCCAAACTTAATGAGACCAATAACATAGAGACAATAATGCTTATTAAATCTAATGATCAAATTTGTAGAATAATATAAATAGTCTCCACACACAAAAATTGAGAGAAGCTTCACTTTCTAGAAGTAAAATCACAAAGGACTGATTAATCCAAAATGACCAGATCCACGACTTCAAGAACTTGCTAGTATATACTAATAATGAAAAGTCTTCATTGTTTACAAAAGTAACTTGCAAAAATGTAGTTTATGTAAATAGTATTACGATCTTATCCCCTTTATTAAAAAATAATCTCCTCTATATAGTAGGAGGTTCCATACGAATGAAGAGACACATCTCTTCACAACCAGTTGCAATTAGTTTGAGGAAAGAAAATAGTTGAGTAATAATAATAAAAACAAGTATATGGAATTAATAATCTCCGACTAGGGCCCATTTACTATCCCAAGAGAGCTATGTATTTATGATCATCGGTATAGGTTATACCACTTCATCCATCACTTGTTAGTGTGATCTTCATTTTGTTATTCCACAACACAAAGCTATACCGATGAAGTCTTGGGGATGACTCTCAGCTTGATATACTGACTATCCATAGGTTCCACTCTTTGGAGTTCAAAAATCACACTTCCTCCCTACATTCTCCAATGGATGATGTTGCACTTCAAATGATTTCCTTCTAACAAAAAATATTGATGATGTAGCAAGTCTCTTGTCATTTTTCAATTAGGTCCCACTAATTTGTCTTTGCTTTTCTTCAGCACAATTATAGTTTCGAAGTGTGTGGAGCCCAACTATCCCTTCAAAATTTTAGGAATTCCCTTACTCTACTTCTAATCTTGATTACTTACCACCCCGAGCATCAATTCTCCGCATTAGAGTACTTAGTGTATCCTTAAAGTTCAAACTTGCCATCAACCTATTAGATTCTAACAATTTATCCTCCTCACAACTATAATTTTATAATTATGTAGGCCCCAATCTTCCCTTTGAAATTTTGAGAATTCCCTTACTGTACTTCCATTCCCGATCATATTAGTTCCTTCGAACAAATAATGCTTTGTGTTACTTAGCCTCTAAGTTGTTCAAAATGTTGTCTTACTTGATGAATTATTTCAACCTTGAATTTTGACTTTCCCACTAAAACTTCACCTGGTCAACCACACCTTGACTTCCACATGTCATCCTCTGATTGGCTCTCCTATCCACTTGTGCACCACCATGTTAGATTTTTGATGATTTATCCTTCTTACAACTATAACTTCAAAATATGTGGGCCCCAAACTTCCCTTCAGAATTTTGGGAATCACACTAATTTGCTTCTATTCCCGATCACCAACACCCTAGGACATAGGGACTTAAACTCTTATCACTAAACATTGTGTTGATGTATAAATCAGGAATTAGAGGGGCTCAATACTAATCCTGATTAGTTTAGCTTTCCTAATCTTCCTTTGAATAACTTATGCATCATTTCTCTTTTGTTTGGATTACGCAACATAACATTTTATTCGATGCATCAAGTGAAGTTTCCTCACCGCATTTTGAAGAACCTCAACCATCATTATTCAACTATATTTGCTTATCAAAAATATGATTTTATTCGATGCTTAGGGAAAATGGGTCCCAATAGTTGATTCCTTTTTTAATAGCTTGAAGCCTTGGCATAGGTTTTTTTTATCTTATTTGATGGCCTTCTTTACTCAACGCCAACTTCAAAGATTATGGAAAATATATGCTCAAAATCTTCAATCAATTCATCAAGAAGGGTCCCATGCATACTTCCCTTTTCGAATGGCTCCATCAATCGATACATCACTTCTAATTCTTATTCGAAACTGCATTTTGTTCGATACTTTATACTAGACCCCACAAGAAAATCCTCTTTATGACTTGACTTACCGAATAAGTCTCTCCTTGCTACCATCCAATTTTTCTCACTCGATAAACCACTTTGTTTGATACTTTATAAAGAGACTTATGTAGCTTCAACCTTCTCAAAGGGATATCAAATACAAAATTTTGGTGATGAATTGTGTGCAAAAAATTTGAAGGCTTATTTTATGGAAATGGGACTACAAAATGTTTGAATTTTGGGGGTCTAACACTCTCCTTGTTTTGGTATCCAATATCATATCATAACTACACTCAAGTTATCAAGTGCAATCAAGAGATCAAGAGCAATCAAGCATTCAAGCAATTGGATTCAAAATTTGAAGGAAAGCATCCAAGGTCTAGTTTCTCCATTTTATTCAAGTCAATTCCAAGGTAATCTTCTCCATTGAAGAAATTTTATCTCCTATTATGGCCAAGTAGAGGAATTTCCAATGAAGCAAGAAGATCCTTCCTTCCATCTACATTCATCTCTCATTTGTCATAAATGATTATCAAGCATATCTATATTTGTGAAGGCATCCTTGATTTCTATCCTATTTTTAAAAGTCAACTCCTTGAATGAAAGTACATTCAAACATCTTCATGGGTATGAGAGGTTCCTACATCTACCCATTAGGGTTTATTCAAGGTGAATCAAACATTTACCTTTTTACATACTTTCCTTTATACATTTTCCTTTCTATTTTCAAGGTTTATTCCTAAACATGGGTGTAACCAAGGAAAACCTCTTTTACCCAACCTTTTCCCCATTTTTCTGTGTGTAGGAACAAGGATATGGAATTGTTGAAACTTTTTTGGGAAGATTGGAAATAGTCAGAAGATCCCTGAGAATTTTAGTCAAAAGTACTACATACAAAATGCCTCAAACATTTGTACCCCATAACTTCATATCAAACTAAAATCATAGGTCATTACAACAATCTACACCCCAATTCAACTCAGTTTTAGTTTCTACTAGTTAATTATCAGTCTATCATTTCTAATTTTATCTCTTTTCATCTATTTTATCATCTACATTTCATATTTTCTCTTTTTTATTTTCAAATTTTATATTTAGTGAATGATCACTACCCCATTAAATGCTTAGGTCCTCACTCGAGCCTATTGAGACATCTTTCTTCCAAGTGTCCAATTTGAAAAAGGAGGAGTAATCTACTTCTTTGTATTGCTTCCCTTTTCCCTATGTGCATCTTTGGTGAACCCGACACATGACATTTCCATTATGATTTGGTGTCTAGATCTTCTTTCTATGTATTTCATTAGTCAATATTTACTACATTATATGCATTAGATCTCCATGTTTGATTTGATGGTTAGATGGGATTTTCATTAAATGTGCTATTGGAATTAGTTTATTTGAATATTTCTTTCAAATTTCATATTTACATTAGATCTATCTATCTTTCATTTCTGTGTATGAGTGTTCTTACATTGAGTCCTAGTTATAGCATTTTGATTAGGAGAATCCATAGACTTATGAGTTCCTTTGATCGTGAGTCCTCTATGTTTCCTAGGAATCTTGATGAGACCAACACGCCTACTAATGATGTTCCTCCTATTATTGAAAATAATTCCACCCACTCTTCTCATGATGAAGATGAGACCTTAAGAGTTCCTCCTATTTGAGTCCAAAAGCCTTTCTATGACTTTCAAACATTTGAGAAATGATTAGGACAAGAAAAATCCAATCCTGAAGTCATCTTTGTAGTAGAGGATTTGAGGAAGATAATTCATAATGATGAACATGGTGTTAACATCTTGCGTATTATCTCTCATCTCAATGATAACAATGTCAAGCCTATTAGAGATTGTCCCCAAGAATTATGTTTCATTCCACCCACCACTAGTGTTGAGACCTTCATTCCTATTCCTACCTCCATTCCCAGTGTGTCTACTTATGATCCACCTCTCATAACCACTTCCATTCAAAAAACCAATACTACACATTTTAGAATTCCTAATCCTATTGTTCCTACTTCTTCAAGTGTTCCAAGTGTGTCCTTAGCTTCATCCATGTTGACTTAAAATAGTATTCCTTTTTCATATTCTACCATTCCTTCCATTTCTCATACTGGTCCAAACCTTTCACACATATTTCCTACCACCCTTTTCTATCAAATCTACTATCATTAGCTTGGTGCAAACCGTTTCATCTTTGTAACAACAAATTGCATCTATGACTCAATCCAAGTTCAACATTCCTTCTTATGAAATTGCTAGTGTTTTGTCCTTAGACATCATTTGTGTCGTTATCCATCAATGCATGGAAATTCCTCATTTAAAGAGTTACAATGGTAAGGGTTATCCTTTGACTCATGTTAAAACCTTTCAAACATTATGTAGTGATTTCTCTCATGATTAGAGGTTCATGGCTGAAATGTTTACTAGAACCTTTCGAGATAAATACTTGCAATGGTATTGTTATTTGCCTCATTATTCCATTGATTCCTTTAAAAAACTTGCTGATTCAAGAGTTTCAAAATAATATTAGTTCAAAGATTTCTTTAACTAATTTGATGCATTCTAAACAAGGTGTTAAAGAAAAAGTGACTAATTTCATTGGTAGATTTAAGCATCGACATGCTCATATTTCTTATTGTAGAAACCTAAAAATGTCCCATGCCTAAAAGCAATAATTTCACTAACATTCCTCTTAAATTATTAAATAATATTTATTATTTAATTAATTGTGTCATTCCACCATATTCTAAAATTAAAATCATCACGTCTCCTTAATTCTATAATTAAATGATTTTAATTAATTACCTTAATTATTAATCATCCAATCAATATTTCATTAATTATTCATCTATTAAGTAATTAAATAATGTTAAACATTATTTAATTATTCCTTGTGTCATTCAATTAATTAAATAACCAAATTTGATTATGTTCCCTCCTCCTAATTATTACATTTCTGTAATAATTAAATCAAATTCTATCTCATGATTAAATAAATGACATTTATTTAATTACAACTTACTATTCCTCTCATAAATAAAGAAGTAATTATTTATTTATAAAATATCTCCACATGTGCAAATAAATAATATTTTATTTATTTAAATCATAATTATCCTCCTAAATCCTAACTCACACTCACTTTGAGTTAGCTTTTCAATCACAAATATTCACTCCACAATTCCCTTTCCTAACTTTTCAATCCACATTGTTAATTCCTCCCTCAACAATCAGTTAAAGTCTTCAATCAATTCAATCTTCTAATCCATGCAATCAGTTGACTCCTCCATGCATTCAATTGACTCACTAGTCCATTCAAGTCATCTATCCAATGTATTTGCTAACATATCAATCAATCCTATTAAACTAAGTAATCAACTCAATTGAACTCTCACTCACTTTGAGTTCAACTCCTCAATCACAATCAATAATCCCTTCAATCATGGATTCTTGGTTGAAACCCCTAAAATCTTATAAATAGAGAGTCTTTTCTCATATTTCAAAAAACCACAATTGCTTTGAATTCTTATGCTAGCACAATCTTGAGCTCAAATCTGAGAGCCCACATTGCATGAGATGGAGAACACCAAGGAAGGATTTTATGCTTTGCGTATTCATGTTTTAGATTGATTTCATAACATTTGATTGATTATGCGTATTATTTATCTTGCATTCTTTCTTGATGACTAAGAATACTAATTGCACTAATAACTCTCTTTGTGGTTGAGATTTCTATGTTATTGCAGGTTTTCTATTGATCCCTATTACCTGATTAGAAATGGTGAACCCGACGTGAAACTTGGTCGTATCTTTCAAACCACTTGGAATTTTATTATGATTTTTTTGTAAGTTTGCGCTCATACAAGGAGGATACAGTCTAAACTTCAGATTTATTATTTTTTTAATAATTTTTTTAATGATATTTTATAAAAAAATAATTATGGGCACAGATCAATGTATTTCTTTGACAAAAAAACATTTTTTGAAGGGTCTTGAAATTCTAAAGGGGGTCTATTCTCATTGATTTTAATTTTGTTGAAAAATATTTTTTTAAAAATAGATCTATTAAAATTGGTCTATTCTAATAAAATGGGCCCCTAGAACACAAAATAAAGAATTATGATTTGAATTTTTTTTGTAGGTTTATTTTGACATAAGGAACCTATAGTGCAAATTTTAATTTTTTTCAGATTTTTTTATGAGATTTCATAAAAAAAAATATCTGGACACAAATTGACATTTCTTTTTGAAAAAGTCACATTTTTGGAAAGGTCTTGAGATTCTATAGGGGGTTTATTCTCTGTTATTTTTATTTTGATGAGAATATATATATATATATATATATATATATATATATATATATATATATATATATATATATATATATATATATATATATATATATATATATATATATATATATATATATATATATATATATATAAACTTTTCTTTTTGTGTGCAAGTGCAGGTGATAATCATTTTATCAAAAACATTCTTTCAGAACTACAAAATAAGACTTCATTCTCTTCTGTCTAAAATCTTCATTCTCTTTTGTCTAAAATCTTATTCTCTGTTGTAAAATGACACATTTTTATTGTTAAAAATATGCACTTGATGTAATTCACTTGGCCATCAAAACACAAAAAAGTCAAGATTCAGGAACCCGTTGAGCAGAGAAGAAGAGAAAGAGAGATAAAGCAAATAAGATACCAGCCAAGATACAACGAATCAACGCTTTGGAGGTAGAAATTAGAGAAGAAAGAGTTATTGCCATCTTTTTGGACAAGGTATGGAGAATTTATGAAAATATTAATTGTTGTTACAAATTTAACCTTATTTTTATTAGAGAATTCCAAAACTAATTGCTAGTTTTTTTTTTCTGATCCTAACTTTTCCTTTTAGCATGTGGCTTGGAAGTAGGTTTTAATCTTGTTAATCTAAAATTGATTCATCTTTCATTTTGGTGCTTCAAAATGAATAATGCACACTCAAACATCACAAACTCATGCTTCATTTTAGTGCTTAAATTTGATGTGTGGTTAAAAAGTAAACAAGGCAAAGAACATTTGAGATTGGTGCAATAAAATCAAACAAGGAAAAATACATTTGGACTTTGGTACATCTAAAATTGGACAAAACCAATCTCATTTGGTTTGGGCTTAAAATTGAACTAATGTGCTTGTATGGATGATAACTCAGTTCACATTTGAATATTGGTGCTTAATATGATTAACTTGGTGTTTGGAGTTCTTTGTACGCTTGCACAATCTGTTAGATTATAAACTATTTTTATTTTAGAGAGACCTATTTGGAGGGTTCTCTTAACCCATTATAGAGGATGACCTCAAACTAGAAAATCCTTCTGGTCGGTATATAAATAAGACTCTAAGCAAACTCTGGTCTTATCTCCTCAAGCTCGGGTGAGGTGTGTTTATGATAGTCTAGATCAAGTGAAGATCCTTAGGCAACCAACATGGTCAACTAGGCTCTTAAGTGAGTCACACACATACAAACTAATTGGGGAGACTCCACATAACCTACTACAACCTGTGAATTAGAGGCCACTTGGTTTACCTCTGAACATGTGTTTTATTATAGTGCAAGGGGAGGATGAAAAAAATCTCCCCCAAGATTCCCATCATATATATCCTAGGGATATTGTGTTGTGAAAGAGATCTTCGTTAACATGAAAACAATATCCAAAAAAGGCAATAGAAAAAACACCTTCAGGGACTTTTTAGCTCTATTTGTGTGGCACTTATGCTATGTGAGATGACATACGCCCAAGAAATGAGCATATAATATTTTAGATGAAACCAAAATTGACCATAGATTAGTCTACTTGTAAATTGCTTCCATTGTGATTGATTTCGTGAAAACTTGCAGCTTGAAAAAGTTGTTGAACATACACAAATCATTTTTTTTTAGTCAGTCCTGCAACTACACACTAATTTTGAGTTTGTTGAGATTGGTCCTACAACATTTTTCCTACAACAATTGGTCCTACAATACTTGTCCTATAAGATTTGTCCTACAAAAATTGGTCCTACAATATTTATCCTACAAGATTTGTCCTACAACAATCGATCCTACAACATTTATCCTACAAGATTTATCCTACAAACAATTGGTCCTACAACATCCTACAAACATTACATTCTAGATCCTTCTAATCGACATACTTAGACATATCTTAGAAACTTGTGTTTTTGCATAGTCATCATGTTAGTCTCAAAATCCAAAATCTCAAAAACATAGCTTGCATTTCTTAGGGTTAAAGTATTACACTTCCTAGAGTTATTTTCTAAATTAGAGGGTGCATTTTCCTAGGACATTCTATAGTGGTCTTGCATTTTATCTTGACATCATCAACACTTTCTTTATCTACTAGCCTCAGCATAGGCACCTTGTCATTTTGGTTAATATTTGTCTTAGACAAATGCTATTACCAAAATTTATCACTTTTGTCCTACCTTTTGGTGTCAAGATAGTCCTCATTACCATTTGGGTAGTTTATTAGAGGGTTTACCTCGAAGTTTCTAGAATCTCTCTAAGGGAAAGGTACTTACACCTTACACGTCATATTGATTCCTAGTTTGCATTATCATCCCATATAAAAAAATCCAAAAAAATATAGAATTTGATTCCTTAATTCTCACATTCATCATAGACTTGCATATGTTGAACACTCAATCCAAGATGAGTAAAGACATAATGGAGTAAAATCAAATCTTCGACCATGATCCCTATCAAGAAATTGAATTTGCACCAAGAACCTTGGCACTAGACTGCAACAATGCTAAGACATTTTTGAGTCATGAGAAAACACCAGATGATACTTTACAAGTGCATGAATTATCCCCTGAAGAAATCAGAGCTAGATGCATGAAAGAATAATTTGACGAAGCCCTAGGTGAAGAGAAATTAAAAGCAGTTTTGAAGTCCATGCTGGAATCTAACCCGAATAAATACTTTCGTATGCTTGCACAAAAAGGTGCTAAATTACTAGCTAGGTTTGACACATCCTCCATAGTGGAAAAAATACATGTACCACCATCTTGGGTAGCCTCAAAGACACCCCTACTACTCAGTTTAGTCCTCTAATCCACTAGTTCAATGTAAAATGCTTTCTAGGTCACCACATCTTCCAGTACCTTAGGGATCCAGTACACCAATCTCTTATTTTCTAGTTTTCCATCTTCATCTACTTCACTCACTACCACAGAAAAACTATTTATATTTTCCTTGAATCATCCAGAAATCACTTCACAAACAATGGTAGCAAGTTCTTCCAACACAATTCCCCAACCAAAGCAGGGGTAGTGGGAGCACCTCAACCAAAGCCTCCTAGTGGTACTCTACTAGGTGTTCCTTCCAATTCAGGACAACCCCAAATTAGTCAAGGGACACCTCCAACTAATCCAAATTACTCAACAATGTTTGCTACTTTTATCCAAAAAATGATGACAAGTGGGCCTAACACTTCTCATCTTACAAAAGTACCTTAGCATAATATGACACCCCAACATACACCAATACCTCAACATAATATGGTATCCCAACATATACTAGTACCTCAACATAATCTGACACCCCAATATATACCAATACCTTACCATAATCCAACACCCCATCATATACTGGTACCTCAACAAAACCCAACATCTCAGTACATTCCAAATCCAACATCTTAGTATATCTTAGTACCTCAGCATAATCAAACATCTCAGTACATCCTAGTACTTCAATATACCCCAACATCTTAGCATATTCCACCACCATATATACCTAAAACACCCCAAAATAGTGGAGACCCTTTTGTTGACCCCAACGTACCGCCTGCTATACCAACAACCATTGATCTACCTTCTCAATAGTTACAAACCCTTCAGCAACAATTCATAAATCTACAAATAGGCACTTCTCAAAGGTCTTACACCATATCATACCTCATTCCTTATCCCTCTAATATGACACTACACGTGCCACCTTTTCCAACCAATTTTGTCACACATAATTTTGATAGGTACAAGGAAAGGGTGATCCCCACGATCACATAAGGGAGTTTTGCACAGCTTGCATGGAAGTTGCTCACGATGATACATATCTGATGAGACCTTTTCCACACAGTCTTAGTAGTACAACCATGGATTGGTTTTGTAGACTCCCTCCTAGGATAAGAACATGGAATGAACTAGTAGAAAAAATCACATCACATTGTTCGCACAACATTGTCATGGAAGTAACATTGATGGATCTTTGCACCTCCAAGAAAAAGAATGGAGAGATATTTGCCTCTTTCTACAATGTTGGAGAAATGTTGCCTCTAAGGCATCCTTCCGTGTGCCAACTAAAGAAAAGATCGACATGTTCATTGAAAAATGTTAGCTAGACCTAATGTGTGAACTTAACTCACAACATATTGAGACCTTTGAAGAACTAGCTGAACAAGGGCTAAAAGTGGAGAGATCCCTCACCTTGAAGGGTATCATCAAGAAAGAGACCAGTACTCTAGCACCTTAAGGAAAATTAAATAATGGTCTAAAAACAAGAATGTAACAAACGATGGCATTGTGGATGCAAAGATAGCACAACCAGTGCTACGTGTGCAAGCACCAACTTTAGTCCAACACACCCAACAAATAAAAAATACTCACAATGTTAACAACATTTATCCTAGGAAAATTCCTGAATAGACCAATACACTTAACCAACAACAAAGTTATGCAAGAAGGATTCCCACTCCAAGACAAGATTTTATGCCTCTCACAGAATCTCTCGGGACGATCCTAAAGAAATTGATACAATCACATTCACTCACTTTACTTGAGATAAGATATTGAGCAAAGAAAGGAGCTAAGCCAACTGCTATGAGAGAGGATACACTTGGGCCATCATCCCCAACTATTGAAAGCCCTTCTACATAGGACATGGTCTATGTTGATCACAACTTGTTGGAGTAAGGAAGAGTAGTTTATGTTTATTAACTATAGTCCTGATATTAGCTATTAATAGGTATCAAAAACTTTGAAAATATGTAAATATCAAAGATTATGGGAGATCTATGCAATATTTTGGGGGTTTAGCTAATCTCATAAACATACATAGTCAAGGTGGTTAAGTATTAGTATATTTTGCTACAAAATGTACAAATCCTCACTAATCAAATAATACATATAGTTTATCTTGACTTTGTGTTCTATTCAAATGCACATAGATTTTAGGTTTGATAATTTCTTGAGCATAAATAGGATGTAATAATTTTATTCGACGGCTACAGTTTACACTCAAAGGGTAAATTCAATAAATGGATGATTTTTGGAAAATATACTATCCACTTTAAATCCACTTCTCTCAAATATGAAGGTTATCTAGATGGAATTTGACATGGATAAATGGGTGAGTTGTGTATGCATGACTATAGATAAGCCTCACCTAAATATCATATATTTCTATTCTGATACCTTGAAAATATGAATGAATAAGGAAAGTATCAGAGATAACCCTTCACAGTTTCGTATTATGCTAAGTATAGTACATAAATTGGAAATTAGTGGCTAATATTGGTATAATAGTAGCAATGCCTGCATTATATGTAAAGAGTTTAGCATTTAGAAAGAGGTAATTTGTTTATATGACTAAAACCAATGTAGAATTTATAGGGAAAGATTGATATGGGTTTATTGTCATTATGGTGATTGAGCACTAAAATGGAGGAATGATAAATTAATCTTTCTAGTGTTGTTCTATTTAGATAAATAAGTATAGAAGATATACGGATTAGCTTCCTGAAAGGATAGATGATAGGCTATTTTGCTTTTGATTTTGGTTAATGTCTACTTGCAATAGGTTCATTGGGTTTATTTGAACCAATAGTCAGTTATGATACAATAACTCTTTATATTTTGAGAATTAACAATGATACTATTTAAGGGAGAGGTTATTAACATGAATTATATAAAACCAAAACTAGGAGGAAATATTTCCAATATGATAACTACAGGTATTACTTCTATGAAAAAGACTTTTAAGCTAAATGCCCTTTATCAATAAAAAATTTTACCAGTCAAAAAACTCTTTTCAATGTTGACATAATATTGTAATGATTTTGCATTGCTTTATATACATATATACACACATACATGTATATGTATATGTGTATGTGTATGTGTATGTGTACGTGTACGTGTACGTGTATGTGTATGTGTATGTGTATGTGTATGTGTATGTGTATGTGTATATGTATATGTATATGTATATAACTAAGAAAAAGAGTGTGAATCTAAATTTTATTATTATTAATTTATCTTTTTCAATATTTAAAGAAATTAAAAAAAATAAATAAATACTAATTAAAGATATTAGAATTAGTTATTGTTATTGAATAAGAAATGAACAAAACCCAAAAAACTCTTATTATGTTTTTTTTGCTTTTAAAACAATAATTTTAGATTGGCATAAACATACAATAATCACTTTTTTGCTTTTAAAACATCAATTTGAGATTTGCATACACTAGGTATTTGTAGCCATTTCTTTTTTTATTTCAGTACTTGTGTTGTTGTTTTAGTAAACTTTTTTATTAAACATGCAATACTCTTATTGATGGTTTTCGCAATTTTGAAGACCATTCATCACACCATAAACAAAGACAGGTATGCAATACTCTTTATCATACCATAAACAAAGATATGTGTTCAACTATCCTTACTTTGTCTGTAATCTACAAACTTTGAGGAATGAAATTAATCCTTGCATGCGAAGATCAATTAGAGGGAACATATGATCTTAAAACTTTCCACTCTCAATCCACAAACCATGGTTGTGGCTTAATTGCATGTCTTCTCTTTGCTTTCAAGTTTATACATATTGCATTTGCCTAATGTTTCTAATTCAAGTTGAGGTTTTGTAAAATCCTTTCTAATAAATAGTAAATGTTATGCCACTACACCATTGTATTCCACGAGATAATATCCAATTATATCATATTATTTATGCACCCCTATTGATGTCTACATATTTTTCATGCATGTTTATCAAAGAATTCACAATTGCAATATCTACAATCCTTCAAACTTTCCTTATCTTGATAAATGCTCAAGCTCTCAATCTTCCTGCTCAAGTCTCTCATAATGATTGATGACATTCGATTTGGTTTTATTTCATTAAATATAATTTGTGCAAGACCTCTAACTATTTTTATGAAATTACAAACACTAATAAAAGATATTAGAACCAATTTAATTTTAAATTATTTTATTAATATTTTAACTAATATAAAAATTTATATTTTATATAAAAATCTAATTATTTATTTTTCACATTTAACTTCTAGCTATACTTTCCTATCGGCTTATCCCTTGAACCTCCTTAGATGCAAGTGCTAGTTTATAAACCTTCTTATGATGTAAATTGATTGTCATAGTACTTAGTTTACCTTTTATGAACCTTCTTATGATGTAGATGGCTGTCACATTATAGGACAAAAAATAATAAAGCTATTCAACATGCAATTTTGATAGAGTAGAGCAAACTTTTCACAATTGTTACAAACACTAATGTTTGAACTAATGAGTTCTATTATAATTGTTAAAAAAACAATAACATGTTTACAACTCAAAATAAATAAACACAACATTGCTCTCCCAACATAAGGGTTGTGCAAACCTTTTTATTTTTGTTTTCAAAATAAACTTAATATATTGTATAAATTATTTATCCACATTATGATTGGTTTGAAAATTTTGGTATTAGAACAAATTTGTAGGAATGATAGATTTTTTAAGTTTTTTAGATTTCTTTAAATAAAGAAATATTTATTTTAAATAATTTTTTATTTTCATTTTATTTATAATATTTTAAATAAAGTAAATTTTTATAATTAATAAAATCAATTACCTATTTTATAAAAAAATGATTCACATTATTTAAATTAAAAAATAAAAAACTTAAACTGATTTATCATTAAATTTGAATCACATTAATTTATGAACCTTCTTATGGTATAACATGGTTGTTCAAGAGTGGAATGAAGAATTAGAAACTTACCAACACAAAAAATAAATTAAACTTTACAACTACATGCCCAACATTTTTGACACTATCACTCTCATTGCCAGAGATGCTCTTTGAACTAATGACTTCTACTCTAATTGTTAAAAAAAAGTATATCATGTTTACAATTCAAAATACATAATCACAACACTCTTCTCCCAACATAAGGGTTGTGCAACCCTTTTTTTATTTTTGTTTCAAAATAATCTTCATTTTTACAAT
>BSBK01014285.1:45000-84621 GCA_027943335.1 Chamaecyparis obtusa | reverse complement strand
AGGGAAAGTGAAAATTCAAAATTCTGTCATCATATTCAGGTACCTGAAAATATCAGGTACCTGATTAGGCTCAGTATTGCTTTGTGTACCAAACCTACATGGTCAACTATTGAAATGTCTCAAATACATGTTTTTCCCTTGTTTCTCTAAGTTCTAGACTTCGACAATGTACTTGACGACTTTTTTTTCACTCGAATTTGATAAAATGAAAAGGGTATCTTAAGGATATTATCAGCTTTCTATCGATATAATTTCTATCAAATTTTGGATTTGGTACGTAATTATTAGTTATTTTCTAATTGAGGTACCTCTAAAGTGCTGCTTTATATACTGATTGAAAAATGACTATAACTTTCAGATGGTATAACATTTTTGAAATCTGAAAAATGCGTCACATTCTATGGTTCGCCTACTATAAGGAAAAAAATAATTTTGTAAATTTTTGAATGAGTTAAGGTGGTTAGACACGGGTTTTTTTATTCTGAAAATGTTGTAGAAGAAAATTCATAATTAATTATTTTTTTGGAATAAAATTACAAAAAAATATGCATCACATCTGGGCATGAGTCTACTACTTATATATTAAATCTTATAAAAAGTACTATCATTTGATCATGAAAGGTGGTTAGACATACACCTACTTCTTATTTTTTCTTGAAATTTTTGTACTACTGTATTGAAATCTATACTTTTCACCAATTATATTAATTTTTTTTTAGAAAAGGCCTAAGAGTTTAGAAACTACATTCAATTTCCAACAGATTCTATTCTTACAACTTTTTGGTATTAGGTTGATAGCTAGTTCAAATTTTCACATCAAGTTGACTAACCCTGATTTGCTAATTTTTCATTGCCACTTTTGGGCATAGTTTGGCCCCTCATGATCTTGCACATACCCATATCTCACTTGACTTTGTTAGATCTCTGATCTCTATAAATTCACCATTAGATAATTTATTAACCAAAGCTTCCTTTGCAAAAACATTATAGACCAATCTTTTTCTTTCTTCTTTAATAGTAGTAACTATCTCAAGGTCTTCTTCCTTTATGATAGGAACATATTTCTAGGTAAGGAGCCAATATTCAAATCCCATGGACATTAGATGATTTTTCATCTTCTCCTTCCATGTGTCAAAATTATTTGCATCAAACTTAGGACTCTCCTTCCTGAATAAGGCCATCTTGATCTTTACCTCAAGTTGGTAAGCTTCCTGACCGAGGACCAAAAGCTCTAATACCAATTATTGGAATAGAAATATCCTAATCAACTAAGATGGGTGAGTGAATCAGTTGATGCCAATATAGAATAATTTAATTTTAACTCCAATCTTAGTGTTGAAAACAAAATATTGAACTGAAAAGTAAATGTATCAATAACACAAATACACATGAACACCAATATTTGTTCTCGAGGAAAACCCTATTAAGGGAAAAACCCCAATGGGGATGGTACCCACAAATATCTGCACTATGAGTATAATAACCCTGTTAAGAATTATGATCCTGTTAGGAGCTGAGTATTACAATAGGCACATCCTGGTTAAAGGACAAACCTTGTTAGGAGTCTTTTACAATGTGATCCCTATTAAGGAATCAACCCTACTAAGATTATAGTCCTACTAGATGAAATAACCCTATTAGGGGTGCATAATAGATCCACTTGATCAATAGATTTGAGAGTTAAATCCACCCTCAGGTTCTCCAAACCTCACAACTTCAAGGTTAAGACAATTCTGATCTGAACTTCTCCCAAGATTCAACCACTTCCAATAAAGCTCCATATTGTGCCCAAATGCACAACTATTATTCTCCAAACAATAACCAATGCAGCCTCAAGCTTGTATTCTCCTCTACAATTCTCTTATACAGTTTCTCAATAGATTTCTTACTTATTTTCCAAGGATTTCAATCCTTATAAACAAGATACAATAATTAAATCTACCTCAGTCTACATAGGATAAATCCTATTTACAAAATACAAATAGACCCATGCGAAGATTCACATGACATCTCTTACAATGCTACAACATAATAATTACATCAATTTATCATCCAGGTCTGTAAATCAAGCTCTCTCATCAAATTACTTGAAACATGTTCCAAGTCATCCTCCAAATAGTTTCACCAATACACACACCATAGATGACATCACCTATATGATCAGGACTCCATATGATCACAATAAGTTTTCCATCCAGTTTCCAACATGAAGCTATGTTCACTCATCATGACTTGAAAAACCATGAATGCTATCCAAAAAGTTCTACAATCAACTCTGTGAACATCATAGTTTCATTCTCCTGACCAACAGTCATCAGTAAATAAACCATAACTCTATCAGATGAATTCATAAGAGTGTAGGATCTCATCTAGTGACTCAAGAAATCATCTACATTATCCTTCTAAGTTCGCATGTGCTAATTCACTGTACTGCGTCTGTAGAGTTCTTTGCAACCTATCTTCAAGATTCTCTGAATAACTAGTCAGTAACATATGTTGACATCAATGGAAAACACTAAGTGCCAACATCCAAAAATTGTTCCAACAATCTCCTAAACATATTGGAATGCAAAAATTCTAATCCAACTTCCAACACAGAGACACACACACGCGCGCGCGGCGCGCATGCGCACACACACGCACACACACACACACACACACACACACAAAGAGAGAGAGAGAGAGAGAGAGAGAGAGAGAGAGAGAGAGAGAGAGAGAGAGGAGAGAGAGAGAGAGAGAGAGGACTTGAGAAAAAGAGAGAAGAGGGAGGGGAGAGAGATAAGATTGAGCTTAATGAGGATAATTAGGGCTCATAATAGACAAAGATGTTGATGAGAGAAGGAAGATGGGAGAGAGGAAACAAGAAGAGTCATGCATGTATACAGACATATATATACATATATATCTATATAAATATATGTGTGTGTGTGTGTGTGTGTGTGTGTGTGTGTGTGTCTATATATATATATATATATATATATATATATATATATATATATATATATATATATATTATATATATATATATATATATATATATATATATATATATTATATATATATATATATATATATATATATATATATATATATATATATATATATATATATATATATATATATATATATACATACACAGACACATATCATATATGTAAATCTATATATGTGTTTAGTTTATTAAACATTTACAAGAAAATATTTTTATGTCTTCATGGGTTATGTAGAATTTGAATGTGCTTTCTATTTTTCAAAACCCAGGTAGGTTATTTTGTATATCAAAACTTGTACAAGTTTTAGATTAGTGAAAGGGTTGGAAAATCACCCTAATACTTGCAATCCCATTTTCTCTCTATTTTTGTCCTTTTAAATTTTTTCAACTTCCCACATGATTTCTCGATATCATCATCATCATCATCATCATCATCATCATCATCATCATCATCATCATCAGGTTTACAAATGATCAAGCAAGTATCTCTAAAATTAACCCCATACTCTCACACATCTTCTCATCTTTTTGACCATATAAAGTTTTATATTTTTGGAGTTCACATTATCATTGTAAACTTGAATTTTCTTTGTCAGTGTCTTGGTAGTCCTCACAGACATATGTCTACCATTTTATTAATAACTTTTAATCTTCTTAACCAAAGTCAAAACAAATTACATATTGCCTTTCTACACTAGATTCTATAAACTTTTTTTAAAAAGTTTGTATTTCAATTATTTTGATGCAAGTTATACCCAACACAAACATATACCAAATTTTTACGATGCGGTCACTTCAAAAAATTATAAAAAAAAAACCCTCAATGGAAAATTACAAAAAATACAAAAATTCTAGATCTCACTCTTACCTATCATCCTATCAAAGGGTTTTGAAAAATGTTGAATGTAACTATATATTTTGTGAAGCATATGAAAATAACTATGTTATGTTTTTTTTGAAAAAAATAGGAAAAAAATTTCATGCGCAATAAGTTTGACCCTTTTATCCATTTTAAAATTTTTTTAGTAGTTTATAAACTAAATTCAAAGTGTACTACAATTCTTTTTCTTTGCAAAACTCCTAGTTTTGAGCGCATGACCCTCAAATTTCTCTATATGAAGTTCAAGTTTGCCTGATTTAAGGAAAAAAAAGCGGCCACTTATACCCCCCTTTCTGCACACCATCTTGGTGCACTTACCTATATTTTTCCATAAAGCTTATTAAAACTATGGTGAGATGAATTTCCAACTAACATTCAAAATGGAAAACATGATTTTGAATTTATTTGAAAAAAAAACAACCTTTTAATAACTTGGAAAAAATATACTAAAAGCTAATTTTGGAGGCCCAAATGAAATTTTTAGCTCTTGCAAACATGCCAAAATGGCCACTAACCAAGAAGAACTTAGTTAAAAATCCAAATAACTCCTCATTATAAAACCACCTTTAAAATTTCAACAAAAATGGACCTCTAGGTCAAAAGTTATGACACTTGACTAAAGTCCTTGCATCAATTTCTCTATTAAACTTCAAGATATTAAAGAAATACAAAAATTAAGGTACTACATTTCAACTGGTTCAATAAGGATTTGTTCTACATGATTCTTCATATCTTTGGTAGAAATGCTAAATCCATCTCTTTCTTTGTAGAAAACTTCAAAACACCTAGACATGTCATAAGCAAAATCCTTGATGCGAATCAGAACACCATCATTCTTCAAATACTCCAAGTTTAATTCTTTCAAATTTTCATCTAACATAAATTGAAGATACTTCAATGCATCTTTCTCAGTAGATTTTGGATGCTCTTTCAAATAACATGCTATAGATGAAGTGACTTCTCCACGATTTGCCTCAGCCTTAAAAAAAAATGAAATTTAGTTTAATAAATAGTTATAATATTAAATATTGATATAACATTTTCCTTATATAAGTTCTTACACCTATAAAATTCCTATTTTGATTGATATGTTTTTCATACCTTGAAGGTCCTAGTATCACCTCTTAGTCTAAGGGTCAATCCAAAAAGATAATTGAACTTAGATGGATGATCAATTTTTTGAAGTTTACTTTGTTGAAGTGCTTCTAATCTTAATAGTGCCTGTAATGTTGTTACCCAAGAGCCCAAACTCTCTCTTCCATTTTCTAGAAATTCTTTCAAATTTGGCATGTGTCCAATGGAATTCCACTTAGCTTCTTGCATCATAGCATCTAAATAGTCATTCCACTACACATGAACACAATAGTTTACTCAAATGCAATCATAGAATTTTAAATTATTAATTATAACATAAATGTTAAAATAAAGGTAATGATGAGGGGAGTCTAGATATATATTTTATACTGTATCATTAACAAATATAAATATTTAAAATCTATAATATATATTTTAAATTAAGAGATGTGTATTTATATAGCATTTCGAGCACTGTGGAGAGTGTCACGGCCTTGAATCTGTACTGCCTCTTGTGCACTTTTATTAATATCGTCATAAAGTGCAGAGTATGCGATTTTCATATATTCTGGAAGATAGTCTAGAGGAGAAGAATCCCACCTAAATAACATTTCAATTCTACATATCATTATTTGCATTACAAAATATTTAAAAAATATTTCATAAAGGAATGTTTACTTACCTCTTAAAAACTTCTGTAAAATGTTTAAGTTCTTCAATAGAACCATAGGTATCATAGATATCATCAATTATTGTTGCATGGGTAGAATATTTTGTAAAGTCAATTCTAAAACCTGAATGTTTAGGTTCTCCAGTAATTGCACATCCTTGAAAGAGATATTCAATATGTCTGTGATGAGAAAAGTCCAATTTATACAAACTTGAATCCTTCCACCATCTAAACATCACAAAATATAAAAATTTAAAAGTATAAGATATAAAAGGAATATTACATAAATTCAATTTTAGAAATTTAAATTATCAAAAACCAAACCAAAACAAGAATTTCATAATGAAAAAAAATCATTATCTTTAATAGATTTGGAAATCATTGCAAATCTAGAAATTCCATAGTCATTTAGTTATGTAAACAAAACTCATGTTTAAGCTCAAATACCCAAAATGAAAGATAGAAAAATACATATACTAACAAACTTATTTAAAAACTTAATTTAAGAAAAAATAAATTCTCTCAATCAACTCACCTAGATATCATTTGAAGCTCTAGTCAATACAATGATTGTAAGATATTAAAATCCAATTTAGCTAGATATAAAATATTTTTATTATCCATGTCCCTGGAAATCAATCATTAGATAAATAAGTTTCTAAGAATTTTCTCTTTTAAATTTAGTATAAAGACAAATAACACTAAAACTTAGAGGTATTGGAATTACATCAGCCATGAACTATTTTCTCCATAGATATCCATATAGTTCCTTGCTTCCAATCTAGGCAAATTTGTGCGCCAAGCATACTCTAAGTTAAAATTTATCTGTGCATGCCAAAGAAACAAAATTAATATTTGGATAAAATAAATATAATTTCTATCCATGATCTTTCCTATATTTCTTTTTATTTAACATAACAACTAGAAATATTAGCTTGTGTGTGTACACATATCATTACTACCTTTTTGAGAAAATGGGCGCCAAGAATCTGAAACTTTTGAAAGACTTGTTTTAAATACATGGTACTAAAGACTTTAGCCTCATCCATTATCTTCTCATTTGGAAAGGCAATCAATGAAGCTTGAAACAAATTTAGAATACTTTTTATCTCCTCCTCTAATTGAGTATTGCAACATAAGAAGTGTCCATCTTTCTCTTTGAATTATATTCATGACTAAATTATACAACCATGACTGCAGTTATTGTTAATAAATAATCACTTTTTTCTTCCTAACGAAAAGTAGGACGCATTGTCATTATACTCTAAATTCAATGAAGAGGAAAAAAAATCATAAATCAGGAAGTTATTAGAGTAAATCCCAAACTCAAATATAATAATACAGTAAAAGAATATATAAGCAGACCTGAAGAAACTGGATATCTATGAAGTCGAAGGATTCGAAGTCCCAAAGCTGCTGTGTTCAGATCTTTACTGCTGATGTCGTTCCAAAACCTGCAACTCAAATAACTTTCAGTCACAAATCATAAATAGCCCACCCCAATCTTTATCTTTGTTAAAACATACCTATAAACGTAATCGAGCGCTTCTGCTATTTCCGTTTCAAAGTGTCGCTCGATTCCGAGGCGTTCAACTTTATCCACCATTTCAAGGCGTCTCAGAATATTTTGTGCAGAAGAATCCGCAGCACCCACTGCATTGAACATGTTTTTGACCTCCCCAACAAGTCTACCAGCACGCTCATGATACTCAGGAGCCTGCAAAATTACACACAAACAAAAATAAAACATTGTAATTCATATAATCATCTTATACAAAAGAATGGGATAGCAAGGAATAATGCAGGTGTGAAAGAAGGTTACATCGTAAGGCAGTTTTGGGAGAGATTGTATAAAATCATCATCCCACAAGTTGCCATGATGATTGCCTGTGCGCCGAGTGACGCCTTCAACACTAGTGGTTGCCATGGCCTTTGGATTCCTCATACATTTTCTAGCTAATGTTGGGAATGATTTGGGAGAAGGCTTAGTGAGATGGGTAGGCTTAGATTTCAAGCAGAAGCTCAAGGCAGAGGAAGAGACAGACATGAGAGCCATTGCTAAGGCTGATTTTGCAGGGAGTGCTTCCTGGCCTTGGGTGATTGTGCAGGGGGTATTTCCTTGCCTTTTATAGACAAAAAGATATGATGAATTTTACTTTTTGTGAGAGGTGAATGAGACAGCACAACGTTTACAACATTCACAACATGTTTATGCAAAAATAGTCCGACAGAGAAATCCACTAGAGTTAAAAAATGGAATAATTTTTCAATTGATTTGAGTTTTAGAGTTTCGAGAATTAAAACGAGTGAAAAGTTGCACTGTCAGAATACCATCTTAATTATTTATTCTTTTAAGCAGAGAGCACGTTCAAAAACCTGTTGTGCGACAGAGACTCAAAACGTGGAAAAGCAGTCGCGCACAAGTAGCTAATTTTTATTTACATTGATTTGACTCGACAAGACTTTTATGCTATTTTTGTTTACTTTGTTTTGACACATTTTGGGTAGTGAATTTCTTTCAAATATTTTGTTTACTTTGATTTGACCCATGGTATAAGAAATTTGAACGGGTGAGCAATAGTATATAATGATTGGATTGATTTTTTTTAATCAATTACATCGTAGAAGTTTGAATGGGTAAGCTATATAGTATATGATAATTAGATTAATTTGTGTTGAGAGGGTGACCAGACACAATTTGGTCATATGAGTTTCTTTCAAATATATTAATAATCATAGGTATGAGAGAAGTTTGAATGCTAAGGATGATTAGATGGAAAATGTCTATGTATCATCGAAAGGATTTCTTAGAAGTTAATTTTCTTCATTTAATAATTAGGTTAAAAATTAGTAAATTTTTTAATTTAATAATTAAATAATATAATAATTGTATTTTAATTTTTAATTTAATTATTAAATACAAAAAATTGTATTTTGATGCTTGTGAAGAAATTTCTATAAGTTACGTTTAGGATTCTCAGCCACTAACCACGCGGTAATGATTGCATAAAAATTTACAAGGTGAGGGCTATGAGAACAAACACATACCTTGATCGCATGGATGTTTATTTATGGTGATAAATATTTTTAGGAGCCAATGGGGGAGAGGATCCTACAATGGAGCACCCTAACTTCATGCCTCCCAAGATCTGCCTTAGATATTTCTAATCACTTTGAATTTTGTATCGCTACTTGTCAAAACCTAGATACTTAAAAATATTGATTACAAGTCCACATTGTTAAATATGATGTCACATAACATGTCTTTTTTTACAAAAGTGTTTAAAATGGTCCCAAAAAGAAGACTAGTATTTGTGCACTAGGTTATGTTTATTGGTGTGCTAATGTGGCATCACATAATTTGTTGCTTTTTCAAATTTAATGGAATCTTTTTGGGGATAATAATTGGCATGATACTTTTTGTTCTCCAATAAGAACAAAAGAAGATTCAAAAGATGATTCTAAAGAGAAAGAATTATATTTATGAAGCAATAATAATAAAAGTTCAATGGAATCAAATGTTCATCTTGTTAGAAAAAGGATCATACAACTTGGGATTGTAGAACTCGAGGAAGTGATGTTCTTAAAAGAAAACTCAAAAATCAACCTAATGAATGTAACTTAGCTTGTGTTAATGGTAAAGGGTGAGTAGTAAAAAAAATAGTCAAGAAGTTGAGGATAGAAGTGGGCTACAAATTTCTAGAGGGAGGGATAGAACAATTGATATGCTATTCAAACTTTCTAGTGAGATGGGTAGGGAGGCAATCATCAAAACTAGTGATTGTGGACATCTACATAATGGACAAGTCTATGAAATCTAGTTTTCAAACGTAGTTTAGATCCTTGGGAAATTGTTGTGGGGAGATCAAATTTGCACAATTCATGATATCTTGAAACAAGTATGATGCAATGATGAAGGCTATCCCCTCTATGGTTGGTAGGCTAGTGGTTGGGTCCATAAGTAGATTTTTTATGCCAAACATTGTAAATCAAGGAAGACAAGTAAAAAGTGCATGGAGACTCTTTACAGGAGATTGAAATTGGGAACCTATAAAATTTTTCTACTCATTTGAGAAACAAAGGAAATCTGTATTCCCCTATCTCATATTGATCGAATGTATGAGTCTGATGATGATCATGTATGTCATGCACTAGGTGTTATAAATTTGTCTTTTTAAATTAATATACGGAACTACCCCTACTTAACTTTATATATATAGAGAGAAAGTTTAGTGTGATTGGTAGGCTTAGATTTCAAGAAGAAGCTCAAGCCAGAGTAAGAGATAGACACGAGAGCCATTGCGCAGGGGCCTATTTTCTATTCCAGTGTGATTGTCAGACTGTATTTCCTCGCCTTTTATAGCCAAAAACATGCGATGAATCTTATTTTTTGTGAGAGGTGTATAGGAGAACACAATGTTCATAACTTGTCTATGCAAAAATACATCCACTAGACTAAAAATATGGAACGATTAAATGAGCTGACAAGTTATTTCAATGTCAATGACAACACATTGAAAGGGAGTAGCACGCATTGATTTGTGTTCAGGGGACTTTTCATGCGTTGGCTTAATAATTTGACACAAGTAAAATTGCTTTGAATCCTAAAGCTAAAGCTGCCTTACGGGAAATGTCTATGCAGACATGAAAAGGACCTGCCGTAGAATACAGTCTGATTTTTAATTTAATTAATAAATGCAGATTTTTTTATCCCAATGTTTTATTTAATTATTAATGAAAATTTTGTGCTATATTCTAAGTTCTAGTTTGATTATTAAATTTAATAATATATTAAAGGTAGTAAATTCGTAATCGGTAAGAGAGAACTGAATTTTGTTTTTTAATTTTATTATAACTGATTTTTAATTTAATTATTAAAAATTGTCTTGTCAGATTGTATTCTATTTTTTAATTTCATTATTAAATGTAAAAAGGCTGTCATAAAGTAAGCATGTAAACGCATGTCTTTTCCAATTTTTAATTTGATTATCTATTTTTAATTTAATTATAAAATGCAAAAAGTTGTCTATTACATGGTATTCTATTTTTAATTTGATTATCAAATGTAAAAAGTTGTCATGTTTTTAATTTGGTTTCAATTTCACATGGTTAAATATGATACCATGTCACATGCCTTTTGTAAGGAACTCTCCTATTGAAAAAAAACTCATAATTATCACTAAGGTTGGGGTCTTATGGGAGGGGGCTTGCTGAAAAATGGAGTTGGAGCTGCATGAGGAGTACCATGAATTTTACACTCCAGTTAAGGTGAAAAGTTTAGCTTCAAAATATAAGGAAGTGGTGGTTTCATGAATGCATATTTATTTTCCCTCCAAAATTTATTTTTTAATAAAAAATCTAAACTTAAAGTTTGACAAGTGGGAGTAAAATTCCTAATTTGGTGGGGTGATTTCTAGCCCCACCCCACTTTCACCACTCAAATATTCAAGCCTAAAAAGTAGGACCTTCTATTTTCTAGGAAAAGATTCTAAATAATATAGTAGCAAAAAAAGAAGCCTTCATGAGACCTTCTCAAACTTAAAAATAGAGTTTAGGCCCCCGCCATGGGACCCTACCTAAGTGTATGTTGATACAATATCATATAATTAGTTTTAAAAAATAAAAAAAAAGTAGTGGAATCATTTTAGAGATAAGTATTGACATGACACTTTTTGTGCTCCACTAATTTACTAGTTATGGCCAACAACTATCTTAAACATTCGACCCACTCTCACTATAAGACCGTCTTTCTCACCATACATTATATTGAGGCTCAAGAATCATGGACTTTCTTCCTTCACTCAATATAAAATATTTTTTTCCTTTTTTTCATAAAATCGATGGAAGTCACTAAATTTTTTAATATTAATAGAAAATAAAGATTACAAAGCATGCCTAATTATTTTATTTATTTTAAAAGAAAAAATGTAAGGGACTTGTGGAGATGTCAAAAGAGTTTAAGAATTTATGTCCTTAGTTACATTATCAAACAAAGAAACATGTTTTTTTCTAGAAACGTTACCTTTAAAAAAATAGAAAACATCATTTGTATATTAAATTTAAGATGAATGATGCAAAGTACTAAGTTAATATGTTATGCCCTACCAACTCGAGAGGACAACATATAATACCTAAAGACATGGAATTTTTTTCTTGAAAATAAATTCAACTTAAACATTATGATTGCAACTACACATAGTGATAACTAAATAAATAATACATTATATTAACTACATGCATAAGTACTAAACATCAAGACCCTAGACTACCTCCTCTTTGGTTGTCCAACATTGCTTCTAAGAAACATGTAAACAAATAGCTAATCCAATAGACAACAAAGAAATAATGCACAAAATTACCATCATTAAACTAGATTTATCTTAAGCATCAAGTCCAAATGTTCCTAATCTATTAGCACATAGCAAGATAATATATAAGCACATTATTATAGTCAACACTAACATAGATCTATCTAGTCAAGCATAACACTACAATGAATCATTGTCACATGTTTACAGTTACATTTACATCAGTCTCCTCAAGGATCATGATATATTTATATCAAAGAGCATGATAAAAATGTACAATAAGAATCATCTATCCACATGAATCAAGAAGTTACAAAGTCTATCCAACCACTAGTAGAATTTGACAAATATGTGACTACACGTGACAAAAATTTTTAGTCATGTGACTAAAAATGACTAAATTCTACTATTTTTTTGTAATTCACAAGTATAAATGACTAAATAAATGAATAATTTGGTCACGTGACTAAATCACAAATAAATAATTGGTTAGGTGACTAAATAAATGGCTACTCCTCTATACAATATGATATTAACATGACCAAAATAGTAGTTTTTGTCCACTACTTCTCTACGAAACTAAGGGTTTCTATCATCCAATATCTAGAGATAGACAAACAAAATATCTAGTCTTTTTGAGAGAATGGATTGCTAAACACGCACACCCCATTTGATCCTTGGTTTTAATTAAATATGTACTAATTTGTCACATTTTCTATCTATAAGATAAAATTCAAATTCTTTCCTTTTACCTCCAAAAAAAACTCTCACACTTTATTAGATAACACAAGAGGCCCCATGTGATTTCTAAGGAATTTGACACTAGATTATTCATATGTAAAGCATGAAACAAACATATTTAGAATATCAAATAAATCCATATCTAGAAATATCTTTTAAGCAATGAAATATGAAACAATAAGCATGATCAATAAATATACTATACCAGTGTGAAATATATATGAAATAAATTAAACCTTCACTATATAAACACAAATAAGATGACTTATTAGAAAACATACTTGATTAAACAATATCCAAAAAATCAAAGGTAGGGTTTTATTAAACATGTATCATGATTATATCATTCATTGCATTCATACATCATACATGTTATTTGCATTCTATCTCACACTTGTTTGAGGGTTTCTTTCTAAGTGCAATAGTTTTTTTCTTGTCTTCGAATGTGATTCAACTACATATATCTATTGTTCTAGCTTTTGGGTAGTAGAAACGCACACTGTTGGATCTTTTATGCACACGTGGGTAAATAAGTGGTCATTTCAAAGTGTTGTTTAATATGTACTTAAAGGAACCCAAATAACCATGCACTAAAACCACTATAGAAATCGCTTTGATACTTATGCACAAATGTACTAGTAGTGTGAGATATAAGTACCAATAAAGGTCCACAACTCTTCTAATTGATGTTTAAAAATTTTAATTAATACGATACGCATGAATGACTATTGATACATGTATAGTTTATTAATAGACTTTTAGTTATCATTTTTTTATTTATTTTTATTTAATATTATTAATTTAGAAGTTGCATGAACAAAGGATGAATAGTATTTGAACATGGGTCGTAACTCTTGACAACATCTACACAAAAACAAAAGTGTACTTGCTACCCATTTTTTATTCTCAATTTAAAAATAGATTTTGAAGTGAATCTTAGGTGTCTAAAAATGGTAATAATCATTTCTTTAAATACCAGTATGTTGTCAATGTTTCTTTTTAAAAGGAGGGCCTTTGTTATGTAGTCAAATTTTCTTTATCATGGTTAAATACATCAGTTAAGGCCCTTTTTTTATTGACAAGAAATCAAAGGTGTTAAATGCATTAAAAGAGAAATCATTTCAAAGGAATTAAGAAAAAATATCAAAGAGATAAAATAAATCATTATTATAGTTTCATTGTTTTGGTGCATAAGAAAATAACACAAATTGGAAAGAAAAGAATAAGATTGCAATAAGATACGGGGAAAATTTTCATGAAGATTGACAAGTTTCAATCACTAATGACATTCATGAAGGAGATGAACAATGATCAAGTGGAAGAAAGCTAGAGCTTGCAGAAGAAATAATAGGTTTGGTGGGACGAGTACTTCTTCATGCCAATCTAGTAAGGATTTGAGGAGAGGTAGGGTTCCATACCTAGACCCAAGAACTCAATATATTGTTGTGCTTGTTTTTTCTTCCATGCATTCAGGTTTTATTTAAGTGTTATTCAAAAGAGACTTGTTATTCCAAGAGTCATCGTGATTGTGTCAAAGTTATTTGCATTGTTTCCTTCCTATGTATTTTGATTAGAATGATGTGCATTTTTTTTAGGGTTTTAGTCAATTTGAAATGTTCCTTTGTGACAATGGCTTCCTCCTCATGAAAGTCATTAAACTCTTTTGAAAGGATTGAGTAATCTTTCTTGAGATAGTCAACATCTTGTCTCCATTTTATAGCCATTGTATTTTGATCTTATTTGACACAACCTTTGAAGAATAGAAATTAATCCCTGAAGAATACTCACTTCTTATAGAATAGCCTTAAACAAAAATATAGCTTGAAGATTGGTAACCAAAATCTTGGAAAAGGCCATAACCTTTGATAGGAAAAATATTAGACCTTGAAGAACAACAATATGGATTGAAGATGAATCTTATAGTAGTCACAACATCCTAGAAGCACAATCTTGTATCCTTTAATAAAGTCAAGAAACTTTCAAAATTGTATCAAACTATGTGTAAATACAATGACTCTCTATTTGGAGGATTGCATTAGATCTCAAAAAAATAAAGAATTCTTCTTTCTTACTATTATTTTTTGTTGGAAACAATTGTCTGAAGGAAATTGCTACTCAAATTATGTATTGTCTTTGATGTCACACAATGTCATAGTCCGTAGCAATCAGTTCCTACCGAGCTCAGTCAGTCTGCCAGACAAGGAAATTCAGCATTTACCGAGTTCAGTCGGTTATCAAAGGAAATTCAGTGTTTACCGAGTTCAGTCGGTTATCAAAGGAAATTCAACATTTACCGAGTTCAGTCGGTTATCAAAGGAAATTCAGTGTTTACCGAGTTCAGTCGATTATCAAAGGAAATTCAGCATTTATCGAGTTCAGTCGGTTATCAAAGGAAATTCAGCATTTACCGAGTTTAGTCAGTTATCAAAGGAAATTCAGTGCTTACCGAGTTCAGTCAGTTATCGAAGGATTGTCGATGTTTACCGAGTTCCCTCGGTCTCTGAAAGATTGTAGAAAGTTATGGTCACCGAGCACTGTTGGCCCTTGAAGGATTTTTGCAAAAAGAGTTTTCTTAATTCAGTCGATTGTTATACTAAATAATGTCGATTTGACAAATCTAAAATCATATAAATAAAAGGTCAAATGTGAAAAATAAAAAGGGATATATAGCAAGAAGATTTACAGAAGAAAAGATAGGAAAGGTGTGTGCGAATTTGTGAAGGATGTTCAGATATCCTTAAGGTGCAGCAGAGATTTATTCGATCAGGAAGGATCACACATATGCAGAATAGAGATTTGAAATTAGCAAGGCAGTTGCATTATTATACAGGTCATTTTTCATTGTTACCTTCTTATCATTGTAACAGTGAATTCTAAATCTCTTAACCGAGTTGGTTTAACAACCATATTGTAAATCCTCTAACAAGGTGACAATTCCATTGAATTGTTTTCAAGACCTCTTACCAGGCCACTCCTAGCAGGGTGATTAAATCCTCTAACAAGGTCACACCTAACAGTGTGTTTTGTAACCTTTTACCGGGTTGGCTTCTAACCGGGCATCACTTCAAAAAAGTGAAAATCAGTATCTAGATACATTGGTGGTTTTTCCCATATTGGGTTTCCACGTTAAATCTTGTGTCTCTTGTGTTCTTAATTGCTATCTTAATCATACACCAGTGCTGATGAATATCTAAAAGATAATTTTGCTAATACTTTCTGCATCTTCAAAGTTACTGCAATCTGTTTACCGAGTGCTAAAATAGATAACATTTTTAAGATATCCTAAGGGATCTGGAAAGAATTAATTGTGAAGTGTTTTATGGTTGACTGATTCACCCCCCCCTCTCAATCACTTCATCCATATTCCATCAATTGGTATCAGAGCTTTTGGTGCTTGCAGGAAGGGTTTCAAGGACCTAAGCTAAAGATCAGGATGTCTTAGAAGAGGGAAATTCCAAAGCTCAACAGAGATAAATTTTCAGCATGGCAAGGTCTCATACGACTTCATCTGGCTTCCATTGGTGATTCAGGATGCAAATACATTGATGAAGAATACACAATTCCTAATGGCACATTAACTGTTGAAGACATTGCAGATAAAAAGACTCACAACACCATGATGATAGACATTGCATCTGCTCTCTGCTATGAAGAATTTGATGATATTAAAGAATGCACTATTGCATATGAAATGTGGATGGCACTGAAGAAAATATATGGTGGTGATGCAAATGTGAAAAGAGCCAAAGCAGAAAGCCTAAGAGGACAGTTTGACAAGATGAATATGAAGGAAGATGAAAACATTGCAAAATATGTTGAAAGAATCAAAGCAAGTGTAAGTGCAATTAGAGCTTCTGGAGGAACAATCTCAGATGAAACTGTTATAAGTAAGGTACTCAGAACATTACTCCCTATCTATGCAATAAGAGTATCAGCTATTCAAGAAAGAAGATGTGAAACAAACCACAATATAACTTTGGATGCTTTAGTTGGAAGATTGACAGCCTTTGAATTAGACAACTATGACAACTATGTTCCTAGTTCCAAAAATATTGAATCAGCATTTGAGGCCAAGGTTTCACTAAAGAAGAACAAGAAAATTAAAGAAGTTCAGTCAGAAAGTGAAGAAGTATCAGAAGAAAGTTCTAATAGTGATCTTGAAATTGTAGAAGCATTACTTGCAAAGAAGTACTCTAGAGGGAAAGGTAAATATAAAGGTAAAACTCCTTTAATCTGTTTTTCATGTGAAGAAATTGGACATATTGTAGCTAGGTGCCCAACCAAGAAAGTCAAGGAAGAGAAGAGAAGTCACAAGTACTATGGAAAAAAGAATTTCAAATCATTCAAGGATAAAGGTAAGAAAACATGTTTTATGGCTAAAGATTCTGATGATAGTGAAGAAGAAATTGTCTTTATTGCTATAAAAGATGAATTTGATGATGATGAAGATAAGATGGCACTTATTTCTCATATAAGAAAAGATGATATATGGATAATAGATAGCGGATGTTCACATCACATGACTGGTGACAAGACAAAATTTGAATATCTAGAAGACTGTGATAGTGGTAATGTAAAATTTGGAAACAATGAACCTTGTTGTATAAAAGGAAAAGGAAGAATCTCATTAACCAAAGAACTCATATGTGATAATGCTTATTGGGTTGAAGGACTAAAACATAATCTTCTAAGTGTAGCACAACTAATCAACACTGGTTTCAAGGTTGAATTCATGAATGGTCAAGCAAGACTGCTGGATGAAAAAGGAAAACTCATTGGATTAGGCAAACAAACAAAAGGTAACTTATTTTATCTTGATCTCAGTGAATATTCATGCTTTATTGCTCAAATAGAAGAAAGTTGGCTATGGCACAAAAGGTTATGTCATGTGAATTTTGATAACATGATAAAAATAAGCAAATTCAAGAAGGTTAGAGGCATTCCTACTTTGAAGAAACCTGATACTGGTCTATGTAAGAATTGTTAGATTGGCAAAATGAGTAAAACTAGTTTCAAGAGTAAGAACTATCAGTCTAAAGAAATTTTGGAAATTGTGCATACTGATTTATGTGGACCTATTGGAATACAAAGCTATACTGGAGATAAATTCTTTATTCTTTTCGTTGATGATTATTCTAGAATGATGACTGTCATGTATTTAAGAGAAAAATCAGAAGCATTTGAAAAGTTCAAATGGTACTTAGCAAGAGTGGAAAAGGAAACAGGGAAAAGATTGAAATGCTTAAGATCAGACAGAGGTGGTGAATTCATCTCCCATGATTTTAACAACTTTTGCATTGAAAGAGGAATCAAAAGATAGGTATGAGCTCCTAGAACTCCTGAGCAAAATGGAATAGCAGAAAGAAGAAACAGATCTATTATGGATTGTGCAAGGACTCTAATGATAGAAAAGAACATCGCTATAAAGTACTGGAAGGAAGCTATCAGCACTGCAGTTCATACCTTGAACCGAGTACAATTGAAGAAAGACACATTCAAAACTCCTTATGAATTATGGTATGGCTATAAACCCAATGTAAGTTACATGAAAATATTTGGTAGCAAGTGTTATATCTTAAAAGAATCCAGAAGAAATAAATTTGATGTGAAAAGTGATGAAGGAATATTCCTAGGATATTCTAGCAAAAGCAAGGCATACAAATGTCTGAACTTATCTACTCACAAAGTCATAGAAAGTATACATGTAAAATTTGATGAGTTTGCAGAAAAGACTGAAGAAGAAAGCAAAAGGGAACCTGAGGACTACAGAAGATTCATTTACATTGAACCTGAAACATTGGCAGACACAACTATCAATAAGGAGACTATATCTACCGAGCCGAGCACAGTTATCGAGTCACAAACCGAGTCATAGGAAGAAGTTCAAACCAAGTCACAAGAAGAAATTCAGACCGAGTCTCAGCCTGAAGTTACCGAGCAAATATCTACCGAGCCGGAGCAACCTAAAGAAGAGATCCTAGAAGACAACAGCATGAATCATTCAAAAGGCAAGGAACCTATACTAGCCAAATATGTCAGAAGACATCATACACTAGATCAAATTATTGGAAACAAATCAGATGGTACTATGACAAGAAGCAAGCTAAAAGGTACATGTCTGCTTACTGACTTTGAACCTAGAAATATCAAAGATGCATTGGAAAATGAAAGTTGGATTGAAGCAATGAATGAAGAATTAGAACAAATACAAAAGAACAAAACATGGACTCTTGTACCTAGACCTAAAGATAAGAATGTAATTGGAACAAAATGGGTATTCAGGAATAAGCTGAATGAAGATGGTCAAGTATCTAGAAACAAAGCTAGACTGGTATGTAAAGGTTATTCTCAAGAAGAAGGTATAGATTATGGAGAAACTTTTTCGCCTGTTGCAAGATTAGAAGGTGTAAGAACTCTACTTGCTTATGCAGCACACAAAGGATTTAAGGTATATCAGATGGATATAAAATCTGCATTTCTCAATGGAATTCTTGATGAAGAGGTCTACATTGAACAACCTGAAGGTTTTGTTGATCCGGATAAAAAGGACATGGTCTGCAGGTTACACAAAGCATTGTATGGTTTGAAACAAGCTCCTAGAGCATGGTATGAAATACTCCATAACTATTTGATTCAGATTAATTTCAAAAGAGCCAATGATAACAGCAATCTGTATATTAAAGAAGGACCGAATGACAAAATTGTATTGGCAGAAATATTTGTAGATGATACTATATTTACAGGGAATGAGGATCAATGCAAAGAATTTTCAGAGCAAATGAACAAAGAATTTGAAATGTCTATGTTTGGTTTAATAAAATTCTTTGTTGGTCTTCAAATTCAGCAAAGCAAGAATGGTATATACATTACTCAATCTAAATACATTAAGGAAATACTTAAGAAGTTTGGTATGGAAGATTCAAAACTAGTTGGTACACCCATGTGTACTGGACTAAAACTTACCAAAAATGATGATTCAAAAGAAGTTGATCAGACCCTATACCGATCTATGATTGGAAAATTACAGTATGTAGTACATACAAGACCTGATATTGCCTTAGCAGTCGGTATAGTAGCTAGATTCTCAGCAAAACCTAAGGAAAATCATATGATGGCAATCAAAAAAATCTTAAGATACTTAAGAGGAACTGAAGAATATGGTTTGTGGTATAAATTTGGAGGCAATCTAGACTTAAAAGTGTTTACTGATGCTGATTGGGTAGGAAACATTGATGACAGAAAAAGCACAAGTGGTGGAGCATTTTTTCTTGGAAAAAGACTGGTATCCTAGACTAGTAAAAAGCAAAATTGCACATCTCAATCCACAGCTGAAGAAGAATATGTTGCTGCTGCAGTAAACTGTTCAAATATTGTTTGGTTTAAATAGTTATTAGAAGGTATGAAGGTTGAAATCAAAGAACCAGTTGTTATATTTTGTGACAATACCAGTGCAATAAACATTTCGAAGAATCCAGTGATGCATTCCAAAACCAAGCACATTGCTATTAAATATCACTTTGTCAGAGAATTGGTGCAGGACAAGGAAATCAGATTAGAATATATTCATACAAAAGAACAGATTGCAGACATTTTTACCAAACCATTACCTAAGGATGCATTTGTGTATCTAAGAGGTAAGTTAGGGGTCATTCCCCTATCCGAGGCTCACTAAATATAGTTTTAGTGATGCATCAACCAGAACATGATTGAAAATCAACTAGTTGATGCAGCATATTCAAGGAATCATTGTATATGAATCAGTACTTGATGTACATTAATTTACACCGGTAATATGTGAATTGTCTTTGGCATGTGTTGTCAAAGAGGGAGTGTTTGCTATGTCTTTTCTATTACTTCAAGAAATTTTCAATAGTCAGAAGGAAGAATTTTTAGGATAAAGGAAGTTTGCTGATAGAGGGAGATTTGAATCTGAACCGAGCTAACTCTTTCAAATTTCTTATGCTATGACATATTGTGTTGCCATCAATGCCAAAGAGGGAGATTGTTGGAAACAATTATTTGGAGGAAATTGCTACTCAAATTATGTATTGTCTTTGATGTCACACAATGTCATAGTCCGCAGCAATCAGTTCCTACCGAGCTCAGTCGGTCTGCCAGACAAGGAAATTCAGCATTTACCGAGTTCAGTCGGTTATCAAAGGAAATTCAGTGTTTACCGAGTTCAGTCGGTTATCAAAGGAAATTCAGCATTTACCAAGTTCAGTCGGTTATCAAAGGAAATTCAGTATTTACCGAGTTCAGTCGGTTACAAAAGGAAATTCAGCATTTACCGAGTTCAGTCAGTTATCAAAGGAAATTCAGCATTTACCGAGTTCAGTCGGTTATCAAAGGAAATTCAGTGTTTACCGAGTTCAGTCGTTATCGAAGGATTGTCGATGTTTACCGAGTTCCCTCGGTCTCTGAAAGATTGTAGAAAGTTATGGTCACCAAGCACTGTCGGCCCTTGAAGGATTTTTGCAAAAAGAGTTTTCTTAATTCAGCCGACTGTTATACTAAATAATGTCGATTTGACAAATCTAAAATCATATAAATAAAAGGTCAAATGTGAAAACTAAAAAGGGATATATAGCAAGAAGATTTACAGAAGAAAAGACAGGAAAGGTGTGTGCGAATTTATGAAGGATGTTTAGATATCCTTAAGGTGTAGCAGAGATTTATTCGATTAGGAAGGATCACACATATGCAGAACAGAGATCTGAAATCAGCAAGGCAGTTGCATTATTATACAGGTCATTTTTCATTGTTACCTTCTTATCATTGTAACAGTGAATTCTAAATCTCTTAATCGAGTTGGTTTAACAACCATATTGTAAATCCTCTAACAAGGTGACAATTCCATTGAATTATTTTCAAGACCTCTTACCAGGCCACTCCTAGCAGGGTGATTAAATCCTCTAACAAGGTCACACCTAACAGTGTGTTTTGTAACCTTTTACCGGGTTGGCTTCTAACCGGGCATCACTTCAGGAAAGTGAAAATTAGTATCTAGATACATTGGTGGTTTTTCCCATATTGGGTTTCCATGTTAAATCTTGTGTCTCTTGTGTTCTTAATTTCTATCTTAATCATACACCAGTTCTGATGAATATCTAAAAGATAATTTTGCTAATACTTTCTGCATCTTCAAAGTTACTGCAATCTATTTACCAAGTGCTAAAACAGATAACATTTTTAAGATATCCTAAGGGATCTGGAAAGAATTAATTGTGAAGTGTTTTATGGTTGACTGATTCACCCCCCCCTCTCAGTCACTTCATCCATATTCCATCATTTTTGTCTCAGTATTCAAAAGATTGACCTCATTATAGGTTATGGCCTTGAATAAGGGTAAAGATTATACTTCAAAGGATTATCATGCATCCTCCAACATTCAAGGAATATCAATAAAAATTGCATTCTAGTTGCATGATAATGTTGGAATTATGATGGATTTTCGGGTTGAGATGCATAGCGATGATGTTTAAATGAGTTTTTCATTGATGGAAACTCTATCGGTTCTATCAGATTAGATAAATAGATTATAGATAGAAATCAAATAGATGATAGGTAACCAAAGAATATGCTAAGTGTTTTGACTAGTGAATAGGAAGGCAGTAATAGAGAATGTTTTGTATGGTGATCGAGATAGACGAGTCTTTGGGAGGTGTGATTATTCTTGGTGATTTACCAAGGTCAGATAAGTACAATTTTATAAATGCAACCATTAACTCAATGATTTGGGTGAGTTAGTATTTTGGTGATATGATGAGTGTGAATTGGTTGTGTTATTGATTGGTTCCTGATGATCATATGATCAAGGCGGTTGATTTTTTGGTTGACATGTCAATATTTTTTTATTAATATATTTTGGGTCACCATGTTTGGTATGATTGGTTTGGTTTTCCATAAGTTTGGTCAATATTGTGAACCAACTTGTAAAACATTTTTGAGTCTTAGCTGACTTAAGAACATCAGTATAAAGGTGGACTAAATCACATTATTTAGGATTGTGATCATGAGTTTGGTTGTTGTGATCATAGAAGGAGTTAGAATAGTACACTAGAGAATATATATTACATGAGATCTGATAGGAAAGAAGTGTGATTCCTAGATCAACTATTTGAGTTCATTTCTCAAGGATAACTCTAATAGGTTAGTAATTTAAATCCATTAACAGGGTGGACTTTAACAAGTCTTATTGTATAAATATTTTAATAGGGTGAATTCTTAACAAGATTTCTAAAACGTTTTGCAAGATAGATCCTAACAGATCTTTTGATACTTCTAATCAAGTACTAGTCACTTATAATCATGTGAGCCCTTAATAGGGTATTGTAAGCTCTTAATAGGGAAAATCTTTTAACTACAATGAAGAGATTTTTGGGTGTCATCCCCATTGTGGTTTTCTCCCTCTTACATAGGTTTCCAGAATAAAATAGTGGCATGTTATGTGTTATGCTTTGTGGATGCTTAAATTGTTCTATTTTTATTACATAGTTACATTTGCATGTTTGGTTATTTAGAAGTGTTTAAAAGCATAATTATATTAGTGGTTGAAATTATTCATTATCTCTTTACACTAATTCACCCCCTCTCTCAATGTCTCTTATATCTAACAATTGGTATCAAAGCACAATTTCCTATAAGAAGCCTAACAACTTGGGAGAGATCCTCGAGGAAGACATGGAATCCTATAGAAGGAAACTTGTAGAGGCTTAAGATATGATTTATAAACTCAAATATTACTTGAATAAATATAGGGTTAAAATACAAGAACTAGTGCAACATATGAATTAAAGTCGTGACCTAATTAACCACCTATCTGAACAAAGTGGATTTGAGGAATTTAAAGAAGACCTAGAAGCCTTGTCTCAAGAGAATGATAAATTATTTAAGGACAATAAGGATATGCATAAGGAGATGGGAAAGATGAAGAAAGAAAAAAAACATCCACATAGAGTTGGAGAACTTTGGAATCAGAATGGTTCAGGAGATAGAAGTAAGGAGAATGGAAAATGAAGCCAAGAGGGTCACAGAAGATGCTCTCAAAGATAAAGATAACACCTTAAAAGAAATAATGGAAGAACTATTTAGATCTAAAAAAGAAGTTGATCTTTTACATGGGTAAGAGTTTGGAGTTGGGGGCCAAATCCGTGGAAGTTCGCGGGGGTAGAAAATTAAGAATAAAAAATGGGCGCCCGATTTGTAATAATTGGGTGCCTGTTTAGGTTCAGGAGCCCGATGCACTTTCAAAAATCAGGTGCCCCTTTAGGATCAGGCACCCAAAGCAAAACGGGCACCCGATTTGTTCAAAACAAGCGCCCGATTTGTTCAAAACAGGTGCCTGATTTGAACAAATCGGGTGCCCGTTTTGAAAATCTCTCTCTCTCTCTCTATATATATATATATATATATATATATATATATATATATATATATATATATATTTAAATTGAATTCTTGTCATTTTCATGTTCAAGAAAAATGGGATCATGTTTATTACAGCTCGGGTGCCCAGTTTATCTTCCCTTGTCGACCCCATCTGCCATTTTTTTCATGTTCCAAGTACGTACAATTCTTTTTTATTTATTTTTAATGATTTTTGTCATTAAAAATTGTAGTTTCAGGTTATTTTTAATTTAAAAACATAGTTTAATGTTATTTTCAAAATTATTGTATAAATTTAATTATATTTTATCTTTAAAGTAGTTCTTTTTTTATTTCAATTTACTTTGTAAATTACCGTACTAAAGTAGAAAACTGGTAAAATTTAGTTATACAAAATACATTACAAAATCCTAGGTAGAAAACCAAAACCTTAGGTAATAAAACAAAAACGTAAACCTAGATACAAAATTAATTTACGAAACCCTAAACTTAGAAAATCAAAATATAAATTTAGAAAACCAAAACATAAATTTAGTTCAAACCAAAACATAAATTTAGACACTCTCTCTCTCTCTCTCCTCTTTCTCTCTCCTCTCTCTCCCTCTCTTTCTCTCTCTCCTCTCTCTGATGCAGGAGCATCCTAGGTGTAAGAGAAATCTTGCATCACCCAAAAATATTTTTGGTTTCTTTTTCAATAAGGGCTATCTTATGTAGAGCTGCTATTTATGGAAACTTTCTATTTTTAGTAAGTTGGTCATACAATCTTGGAATGTTCTAATTTCACATGTGGAGGTTCATCTCAGTCATATCAACCTGCCAGTAAAGTTTCATGGCTAGATCAAGTCTAGTTTTGAAGATATTAAAAATTTTCGATATTGGCAGCTGGGTACAGAAACTTCAAACTCAATTTTGAAGGCTTTAGAGGCCTCGGATGAGGTTGAAACTTCAACCAAATGAAGCTTTCTTGATTTCAAATGTTGTAGAGCTCCTCACGCCCTTTCCGAATTAGGGTCATGATAGTCAATCGAGTCAACGGGTGACGACTTATGGTCTCCGAAAGTTGGGCCACCTAAAATGGCAGAAAATAAATTTCCTTCAAAATTTATGTTTGGGTTTCAAAATTTATTTTGAGCTGACTTTGATGTAATAAATTGTAAAATAAAATAATTATAAGTTTGCTTAGCCTTATTGGCTAAAATTATGGAACCTTCCTAGGCGGTGGAAAATTGCCTATATAAGGAAGGCTATAGTGTTGTCTTAGGCAGTTCGGGACAGTTCTGGGTAGTAAATCTGGGTAATAATTCAAGGCTTTGTCCTACAAAATATTGTAAGGGGAATGCCCATGTGGCTTTGCATATTGTAATTTTGAAAATTTGTAATTCCACATGTGTGGAGATAATAAGAAGCCCATTTGTTGTTCTTGCAAATTGTTGTTTCTTTGTTTCTGTTATGTGTTTGTGGTATTAAGGGGAGCACCCTTCATCACTCTCTCTCTCTCTCTCTCTCTCTCTCTCTCTCTCTCTCTCTCTCTCTCTCGCTCTCTCTCCTCTTTTTCTCTCCTCTCTACGTACTATTATTTTTTATTATTTTAGAAAACTAAAACTTAGAAAATCAAAATATAAATTTAGAAAACCAAAACATAAATTTAGTTCCAATCATCTCTCTCCTCATCTCTCTCCTCTCTCCTCTCTATGTACTATTATTTTTTATTATTTTTTTACGATTTTTGTCATTAAAAATTGTAGTTTCAAGTTATTTTTAATTTAAAAACATAGTTTAATATTGTTTTCAAAATTATTGTATAAATTGAATTATATTTTATCTTTGAAGTAGTTCTTTTTTATTTCAATTTACTTTGTAAATTACCATACTAAAGTAGAAAACTGGTAAAATTTAGGTATACAAAATTACATTACAAAACCCTACATAGAAAACCAAAACCCTAGGTAGTAAAATAAAAATGTAAACCTAGATACAAAATTAAATTACGAAACCCTAAACTTAGAAAATCAAAATATAAATCTCTCTCTCTCTCTCAAGTTTTAATTATTAAGTCATTCAAGTTGTAAGGTAAAATATATTTTATAGTATGTTAATTATAAAATATCATGTTTTTATATGTACACAGATTGACAATATGGATGATTTTCACATTGATGAGCTTATAGGTCAGCATGCACCACCACCACCTCCTCCACCTCCACCTCCCCCTCCCCCTCCATGTCCAACTCCCCCTCCACCTCCACCTCCACCTCCACCTCCACCTCCACCTAGAGAGCTACGAGATAATATTAGGAGAAATGTAGAGGAGATCATGAGAGATATAAACATTATTAGGAATGATCCCTATCCATTTGTCCAGCTACTATGCCTTGCAGATAACATGCAAGGTATTGTAGATTCCATGTAAATTATTTCAAGACTTGTTATGTTATTTATCTTAATCATGAGTCATTATGTAATTTATCAATTTATCTTAATCAGGACTTGTTATGTAATTTATCAATTTATCCTTAAAAAAAAATCTATCTAACAATGAGATCTATTAATTCATGTGTAATTGATCTAAGTACAATATCTAGATACGTGTTACAAGTAATATGAACACTTTGATTAACTATAGAAAAAAGTCATCTAGATCTAACAATGACATCTATTAATACATGTAATAGACAATTAAACAATGAGATCTATTAAGTGAACATAATCTGACCAATGTGCATAGTTTAATATTTACAACAAAATTAGGTGATTAAAAAGTTATGAATTTAACTTAAATATTTAAAACAAAATTCGATGTATAAAAGTGAGTTCATGTGATGTACAATTATAAACCCAAAATTGTACGAATACAAGAGTGCATTGTACTACATAAATAGTTCATGTCTATGTTCTTCCAGACATCCTGCATCATAAAAATAAACATGTTGAAATGTTAGAATTTATAAAAGTTCATTTAAAGTTAATTTTAATTTTAATTTCAAATCTATATCTCTAAATTATAAATTATGACACTTCAAAGAAGACATATAGAAAACATATACAAATATGACAATTGAACAAAAACTTACATGTATAAATTTGATTCAACCTAATGTACCATCAGCATCCTCTCTTTTTTGCAATGTAGATCTATGTTCTTCCTAACATCCTGCATCATAAAAATAAACATGTTGAAATGTTATAATTTGTGTACTCGAGTTCATTTAATTTTAATTTTAATTTTAAAGTTAATATGACAATTGAACAAAAACTTACATGTATAAATCTGATTCAACATAATGTACCATTAACATCCTCTCTTTTCTGCAATGCATCTATGTTCTTCCTAACATCTTGCATCATAAAAATAAACATGTTGAAATGTTAGAATTTATGTACTCGAGTTTATTTAAAGTTAATTTTAATTTTGAAGTTAATATGACAATTGAATAAAAACTTACATGTATAAATTTGATTCAACCTAATGTACCATCAACATCCTTTCTATTCTGCAATGCGTCTATGATTGCCTCATGCTCTTCCATTGAAAGTGTCCATAAAATTTTATTAGCAGGTCTCCCTTTGTAGCTTTCCAATTTGATATTTGTTGCCACTACCAAATGGGAATAGTGTATAATCTTCTTTTCTGATTGGTAGTCTTCAAAAGCTGGTAAACCATTCCTTCTTGTTAGGTATTTGCGTAGCCATGTACCAACTACCACAATAGACCCAATTGGATACTGAAAATTATCATCATCTACTTGATGACATATCAAACTTTTCTTGGTTTCTACACATCGAGCTAACCAATACTCTGTTTGCTCTTCATTATCCTCAGGTGCAACAACATCATACACATGTCCTGCAAAACAAAATTAAGTACATGTGCACTGTAAATAAAACTTGTTTAAAGGTTTATAATTCAAATATATATAATCATAAATTATATGACATACACATGTAACTAATATATAATTTAAAAATTTACAATAAATTATATTAAATTACCAGGTTGTATGAGATATGAAACACAATCATAATCTTCTAATGCAAAGGCATGATCCAGGTCTTCATTTATTATAACATCTTCATCTTGTCTCTCACTAGGTGTTAAGGATTTTTGTTTCCATTCTTCAACCCATTATGTATTCTCGCATTCTTCCCATTCACCTACAACACAAAATTGACAAAAACATGCAAGCTCCCTAGTCCATATAGTCCAAGTGTTAGAATTAGAACTCCTAAATGAATACCATTTAGCTGATCCACTAATTATATTACAATCATATCTTGAAAGGATATTCTTCTCTTCAACTAGCCAGAAAAAATATCTGATTGTAGAGTTTTGACTTGATCCCGTAGACAAACTTGTTTTACACCATTCAACAATTGCACATGCATCTTTAAATTTTGATTTTTCTTCAAATTTGAGTTTCTCTCTACAAAGGGCTCTCTTAACACATGCACCGACACCATCATGTTCTCCCTTCCCATGTCCAGCCTCAAAAAAACTCCATATATGTTGGATATTTATTTTCTTCTGCATCCTACTCAACCAATAAAACATTCTAGCATTCTTGAATTGCCCTGTGCAATTATCTGACCATATTAGATGTTGTGTTATATGAATTTCTCTCTCCCTTAAATTTTCATAAAAGGTATTAAAGAAATACTAGACAAACTCTGATGAGTGTAACTTATTATCACTCATATAGAAATGGTACTCTCTCAATATTTTCTGATCCTCTTTTGTACTATCAGGTGCATGTATATAGACAATATGAACAAAAATTGTTACTTGCACTGAATTATAATATTGTGGTTGGATCTCATCTTGTGGTGCAAGCATGTAGTTCTCTGCAAAGTCAACAACTGATAGTATACTACCAATTGGAAATGTATTCTTGCATATGCGAAATTGTCCATCAAGCCATCTAGAATTGTGAGAGTGTTTCACATAAATTTAGGTACGACCTTACTCTTGAATTCATTCATAAAAGCATTAACACTAAGTTTTTTAGTTATTAGGTTGCACCGTTTTCCAACTTTTCCATCCTTCAATGGATACTCAATAGTTTTAAATCTTTGTACATCGACTAATTGTTGTCCAAAATCAAATGAAATATTTTCATGAAAACATTCATCTAAAAATGTAAGATTGCCACATACATCACATACACCAGAAACACATGCATTCAAAAGATAAAATTACTCATTAGGTGGGTTACAAAACAAATTTGATATAAACTCCTTTACAGTGTCAGGTGGTATATTTATACCACATTCTTGCAACATTTCATTAGTATGCATAGTAGAACGTATAGATTGAAAAATATCATAATGATAATGAAATTGAACATGAGTTTTGCAACAATAGGTGATTCCTTCTTTGTTAATCCTTACATACCATGGTTTACATTTTTTAAAAGATCTTTGACTAATACTAATAGTTAACACCTTATCATCCACAAATTTTTTATACAATTCTGTTTGAGTCATATCTAAAAGGTATTTTGGATGTGGATTATGAACTTTTGAACTGACTCTTAATTTAAGAACATCTCTAGCATTAGGGCATACTCTTGTATTATCATGCCAAAATTTTTCAATCAAAGTTTTGACTTCACTAGTAAATTTCATATCAGACCTCGGGAGTTTGCCACTGAAGGTCCATAAATGGTTTTCCGGATCACTTTCAAAGTTAACTCTTCTCTTTATAGCTCTTGTTAAAGTTTTACAATTAATATTAAGATATCCACTTATGTTTGAAATCATTCTTTTATCAGTAGTAGTTTTGTTTACTAAAGCTATTGTTATTGCTTGTCGTGCCGCATTACTATCTTTAGAACAAATTTTCTTTCCAATTGTGTCAAAGGCACTAGCAACAGTTGATACAACTTGTTTTAGAGACTCATCCTTCTTCTTAGTTTTCACATTAATGCCTAACCTCTTCATCACTTTTCGCATTTTAGACATTTTAATTAATTGTAACATTAATTGACATTCAAACCCAAATTTTTTATTATAAAAAAATTGTCTAAACAATCTGCTCGCGTGTGTCCTAATCTGTCCCGATGAAACCAAACCATGCAGATTGTCTAGCACATCAATTTTTAATTGAAATTGTTCATTTATTTCATTATCATTCAAATGAGTTTCTTTCTCAATTGGTGTTTCTATGTCTAAATTTATATTATTGATTTGAATCTGAATTGGTGTTTGATTTTCAATTTCAATTGGGGTTTGACTTTCAGTTCCTTTATCATTATGATTAACATTACTAATTTTTTAAATTTCACGTGCAATTAAACTTGTTAATCTATTTTCAGGAATAAAATTTAAATCATTTCTATTGTAACCTACTTCTAGCAAATCATGAACATCTTTATTAGAACAAGTTGTAACAATTGGATGTGAAGACATACCTATATCCAATAATAGATTAGAAGATGCACTTGATTTTGCTTCTTCAACCTCTGCATCCAGTATGGTATCTTCATTGTCCTCCTCTTCTAAAACAATTGTTGAACTCGATGCTCCAACATTATTTGGGTTTCGAAGTCTTTCTCTTCTTTCTCGTTGTCATTTTGCTTCCTTCTCTCTATTTTTTGCAATCTCCTCAAGTGTCAGAACCTTCGTTGGCCTCTTCCTACATCAGTTTGATCCCATTTTTGCACCAAAATTTGAGTTCAAACAATCTTTTCTGAATGTCAGATCCAAAATAAGACAAAAAAAAGGAATATTGGTAGAAATATTCTCTTTGTCTACTGCAAATCGATAGCAAATAGATTGAAAATTTGTCAATCATTAGATCAGGCCCATACTCTATTTTTTTTGGTTGCAATTCTCTTTAAGAAACAAGTGCCCGTTTTTAGTTTCAAAAAATGGGTGCCCATTTTTAAATTTACAAAATGGGTGCCCATTTTTTGAATTTAAAAAATGGGTGCCTGATTTGTAAATCTATGAGTGGGAACCTTACCTCCTAGCTTGGTCCCACCAAGCCTGTGCTTGACCTTGCAAAAGTATGGCTAAGGCATTATAGAGTAAAATTTCTGCCTTGCCATAATTTTTAGGACAACTTCCCGAATGAATTTTTTGATAAAATGAAAACTAATTTTAGCTCTTATTATGTAGATTATAAAAATATAAATTTAATAGTGATATGATGAATTTTAATATTTATACAATATTTATTAAGCCAACGTGGTACCTAAACTTGAAATACCAAGGTTAACTAAAACTTTAATAACTTTTTTAATTTTTAATTTTTTGAAAAATGAATTATATGTGACCAAACTAAATAGAATTCTTTTCAATTTTAAATTTTTTTTTTATAAAAAAGTGAAGTTATCATCAAATTATGGTGTCCGTACACCAGAGGTTTCAAAAATGTACTTTATAGTCAATTAAAAATTAATAAAAAATAAATATTTAATAAAAAATAAGATAAAATATTCTGACCAATCTTCAGTATTTTAGGTACCTTTTCCCAAAAGGATTCCCAAAAATACATTCATTTACTTCAAAAAAGGGTGTCCGTACACGGATGAGGTGTGGTCCTGAAACAGGCATTTTGAAAAAGTGCTTTTAGACATGCATACTAAAATTCAATTTATACCATGTGGGTATTAAAATAAATTACATATTTGAAAACTAGATTCTGAGCACTAAATTTTATATTACTGATGTTTTTCAAGATTCAATCTTTAAGTGCTTCAAATTTGGACATCAATTGATAGAAATTTTGAAAAACAGAGAAAACACTTCCACTTTTTGGCCAAAAGTGGGACCCAACTTCTTGCAGCCACCCACATAAATATATACATGATTCAAATTTAGAAAATACCAATATCCTAAGAGAAAATGAGAATCTAAGGGATGAGAATGAAAATCTGAAAGGAGAAATGAAAAAAACCAATGACCTATTGGATAAGTTCAATAAAATTTTAAGGCTAGTAGTCCCATGAATTTTATTCTTCAATTTAGCTTAAATGTTTAGCCTTGAAAAGGAAGATTTTATCTTCTAAAATTTATGTACTAAGAGAAAATTGTGTTAAAATTATTAATTTAACTCCAAAATCTGACATGTGGCAGAAAAATCTCCAAGCTAGCGGGACAATTTCCAACCCCACCCCATTTTCACCTGCTCAAATTTTAAGAACTAAAAGGTAGGGCCTCCTATTTAAAAATACAGCTACTTAAAAATAGAGCTTAATTCCCTCCCATGGGACCCCAACCTAAGTGTGTGCTAATATGGCATCATATAATTGGTTTTAAAAAATTAAAAACAATCGTGGAATCATTTTGGAGATAAGTGTTGACATGCCACTTTTTGTGCTCCACTAATTTACTAGTTATGGCCAACTACTATCTTAAACATTGGACCCAATCTCACTATAAGACCCTCTTTCTCACCATACATTATATTGAGGCTCAAGAATTGTGTATTTTCTTCCTTCACTCAATATAAAATATTTTTTTCTTTTTTTTTCATAAAATTGATGGAAGTCACTAAAGTTTTTTATATTAATATAAAATAAAGATGGCAAAGCATGCCTAATTTTATTTTATTTTAAATAAAAAATGTAAGGGACTTGTAGAGATGTCAAAAGAGTTTAAGAATTTATGTCCATAGTCACATTATCAAATAAAGAAATGTGTTTTCTTAGGTAGAAACATTATCTTTAAAAAATAGAAAACATTATTTGTATATTAAATTTAATATGAATTTGATGAAAAATACTGAGTTAATATGTAACACCCTGCCAACTTGAGAGGACAATATATAATACCTAAAGACATGGATTTTTTTTTGTTGAAAATAACTTCAACTTATACATTATGTTTGCAACTATACATAATGATAACTAAATAAATAATGCATTACATTAACTACATGTGTAAGTACTAAACATCAAGACCCTAAACTACCTTCTCTTTGGTTTCCCAACATCGCTATTAAGCAACATATAAACAAATATCTAATCCAATAAATAATAAATGAATAATGCAAAAAATTTGCATCATTAAACTAGATTTATCTTATGCATCAAGTCCAAATATTCCTAATCCATTACCACATAACAACATAATATAGAAGCGCATTATGATACTTGACACTGACATAGATGTATCTAACTCAAGCATTATGCTACAAATAATCATTGTCACATGTTTACAGTTGCATTTACATCAATCTCCTCAAGGATCATGATACATTTGTATCAAGGAGCATGATGAAAATGTATAATAAGAATCATCTATCTACATGAATCAAGAAGTTACAAAGTCTATCCAACCACTAGTAGAATTTGGCAAATATGTGATTACATGACAAAAAAATTTAGTGTCATGACTAAAAATGGATAAATTCTACTAATTGTTTGCAATTCACAAGTATCAATGACTAATTTGGTCACATAAACAAATCACAAATAAATAATTGGCCAAATTACTAGGGTGGCTGCAAGAAGTTGAGTTCCACTTTTGGGCAAAAAGTGGAAGCGTTTTCTCTATTTTTCAAAATTTCTGTCAATTGATGTCAAAATTTGAGACACTTACAGATTGAATCTTGGAAAACTTCAGTAATATAAAATTTAGTGCTTGGAGTCTAATTTTCAAATATGTAATTTATTTCAATATCCTAATGGTATAAATTGAATTTTAGTAGGCATGTTTAAATACCACTTTTTCAAAATGCCTGTTTCAGGACCACACCTCATACGTGTACGACCACCCTTTTGTGAAGTAAATAAATATATTTTTGTGAATCCTTCTAGAGAAAGGTACCCAAAACACTAAAGATTGATGAGAATATTTTATCATTTTTTTATTGAATATTTTTTTAATTAATTTTTAATATACTATAAAGCACACTTTCGAAACCTCTAGTGTATGACCACCATAATTCAATGATAACTTCACTTTTTTCATTTTTTTTAAATTTGAAGGAAATTCTATGTAGATTGATGTCATATAACTCATTTTTCAAAAAAACATAAAATTTAAAAAGTTATTAAAATTTTAGTTAGCCTTAGTATTTAGAGTTTAGGTACCACATTGGCTTACTAAATATTGTAAAAATATTAAAATTTCTCATATAACTATAAAATTTATATGTTTATAATCTGTAAAATAAGAACTAAAATGGGTTTTCATTTCATCAAAAAATTCATTCGAGAAGGTGTCCAAATAATTATGGCAAGGCATAAATTTTATATTGTAATGCCTTAGCCATATTTTTGTAGGGCCAAGCATAGGCTTGGTCCAACCAAGCCTATCCCGAATCAAAAGCCAAGGCAGCGAGTATGGTTCCCACTCATACTTTTATAAAATGGGCACCCATTTTTTAAAATTCAAAAAATGGGCATCCATTTTGTGAAATTCAAAAAATGGGTGCACGTTTCATTTATAATAGGTGTCCGTTTCATTTAAATAATGGATGCCCATTTTATAAATATTCATTGCATCTGACAAACTGTTACAAGTAGTAGTTGTCGTTGCAGCAAAAGATTGACCCGTTAATGCCCGATACAACCACTAGACTTATAGAAGACACATGAGGCAGTTAAGCCATGTCACAAATCCTAAGGGGAGCGCTGACCATTTTTACAACAATCTCCCCCTCATCATTACCTGAGGGGATTTGAACCTCTAACCAAGCTCTGATACCACTTGTTACAAGTAGTAGTTATCATTGCACCAAAAGATTGACCTGTTAATGCCTGATACAACCACTAGACTTATAGAAGACACAGGAGGTAGTTAAGCCATGTCACGAATCTCGAGGGGAGTGCTGACATTTTTACAACACAAACATGACTGTGGGCATGATCTCAATGATTGATGAGTATTCAATCATTTTTTTAATGATATGTACTGCAAACATAATATTTTGATCAACATTCTCTATTTTTGTCTTGTTTTGGATCTGACATGAAGAGAATCATTTGAAATCAAACCTTGGTGCAAAAATGGGATCAAAGAAACACAGAAAAAGGCTAAGGAAGGTTCTGAAAACTAAGGAGGTTGTAACAAATAGAGAGGAGGCAAAATGACAATAGGAAATAAGACAAAGATTTCAAAAACTGAATAATGTTGGAGCATTGAGTTTCACAACTATTTTAGAAGAGGAGAACAATGAATACACCGTGATGGATGGAGAAGTTGAAGAAGAAAATTTTGGTGCATCTTCTAATCCAGTATTGTATACATGTATGTCTTCACAACCAAATGTAACTTATTCTGATAAAGAAGTTCATCATTTTCTAGAAGCAGGTTACAATATAAATGATTAAAATTTTATTTCTAAAAATAAAGTAATAAATTTAATTGCACATCAAATTCCACAAATTAGTAATGTTAATCATAATGATAAAGGAAATGAAAGTCAAACCAAGATTGAAAGTGAAAATCAAACACCAATTCAAATTGAAATCAACAATGTGGATGTAGACATAGAAACACCGATTGAAAAAGAAAATCCTTTGAATGATATCAAAATGAATGAACAATTTCAAATAAAAAGTGATGTGCTATAAAGTCTACGTGGTTTGGTTTCATGGAGATAGATTAAGACACACGTGACCAGATTGTTTAGACAATTTTTTATAATAACAAATTTGGGTTTCAATGTCAATTAATGTTACAATTAATTAAAATGTCTAAAATGTGAAAAGTGATGAAGATGTTAGGCATTATGTGAAATCCAAGAAGAAGGATGAGTCTCTAAAAAAAATTGTATCAACTATTGCTAGTGCCTTTGACACAATTGGAAAGAAAATTCATTCTAAAGATAGTAATGTGACACGACGAGAAATAACAATAGCTTTAGTAAACAAAAATACTAATGATAAAAGAATGATCTCAAACATAAGTGGATATATTCATCGTAAAAATTTAACAAGAGTTGTAAAGAGAACAGTTAACTTTGAAAGTGATCCAGCAAACCATTTATGGACCTTCAGTGGCAGACTCCTGAGGTTTGACATGAAACTTACTGGTGAAGTCCAAACTTTGATTGAAATTTTTTGGCATGATAATACAAGAGTATCCCCTAATGCCAGAGATGTTCATAAATTAAAAGTCGGTTCAAAAGTTCATGATCCACATCCAAAATACCTTTTGGATATGACTCAAACTGAATTGTATAATTTAAAATTTGTGGATGATAAGGTGTTCACTATTAGTATTAGTCAAAGATCTTTTGAAAAATGTTAACCATGGTTTAGTCAAAGATCTTTTGAAAAATGTTAACCATGGTATTCACAAGGAAAGAATCACCTGTAATTGCATAACTCATGTTCAATTTTGTTATCATTATGATATTTTTTGATCTATACATTATACCATGCATACTAATGAAATGTTGTAGGAATGTGGTATAAATATACCACCTCAAATTGCAAAGGAGTTTATATAAAGTTTATTTTGTAACCCACCTAATGATAAATTTTATCTTTTGAATGCATGTGTTTCTAGTGCATGTGATGTATGTGGCAATCTTACATTATTAGATGAATGTTTGCATGAAAATATTTCAATTGATTTTGGATAACAATTACTTTTCTTTTGATTTTCAATAAGTTCATCAGAAATGGAAGGAATACCTTGATCTTTCTTAGGAGATGGGTAGGATATAGGAGGTGAAGGAATATAGGTTGTTTGAGATGGAAGGATATCTTCTTGAAAGAAATGGAGGGTATGAAGGGGTCATCATGGGATTCTTGGGGTATGGGAATTTGGTCAAATATAGGATAAGGAAGGATAATGTCTTGATCTTGATCCTTAATAATGCTTGTTTATTTGTACTTTGGATTAGTCTCTTGACATGGAGCCACTTCTAAGGGTAAGGTAAGACTTTGGATCTTCATGAGTGATTCTTGAAGGGATGATGGATGTTCATTTGAAATAGGAATGATAGGCATTATGTCATATCAAGGCTTGAGGTCTATAACCATTGAAGCATGAAATAAGTTTGTAGCAAGATGTAGGCTAGCTTGGATCTCTTTTAGAGGTAGTCTTTGAGGGTATACATAGCTATCATGAAAAGCATTAGGTTTTTGATTTGATGGACTAATCTTGGATAGATTTTCTTCTGTATGAGATGGAGAAATGGTGGAAGAGGTGGAAGATGTAAGAGGACCATTGCTATACATAGGTTCATAAGTTTGATCTTTCTTGCGAGTAGTATCTTCATTAGATGATTCATTAGGATCTTCAATTTTGCTTAAGTCATCATCAATAAGATTTTGGATCTTATGTTTCAACTCCATGCAATCTAAAGTTTCATGTTCATTACGTCTATGATATGCACAATAGTTGCTCAAAAAGATAAAACCACATGAATTTATTTTAGGCAACACAATGAGATCATTTTCAAGGATTTTTTCCAAAGTTGATTCGTATGATTGTCCCAAAGGAGTAAATTATCTATCCCATAGAAATTTAGATGTATTTTTGTTTGTCAAAAATATATGATATTCAAAATCTTGATTATCAAATTTTTCGTTGTCATTTTCTTGATTTCCTTTATCAAAGATGTGATTATCTTGATAATGTGATATGGGTTTGTTATCAAAGATTGGATTACCATTAGGATGTTCTTGATCAAATATAGGGTATTCATGATTTTCTTTTCAATCAAAGGTTGAATTATCAAAGATATGATGTTCATAATGTTCTTCTTGATCAACGTTATAATTAATGTGAGATTTTGGGATAGCCCTTTTGTCTGAAGAATATGTGGACATGGATGTAATATTAGGACCATAGAGGTATGGAAACATTATTCTTAATGAGAATTTGCTGGATGATGTATCCCTTTCTTTTTCCATATCTTGAATTCTTGTGAATAGAATATTCTTTTGAATTTTTGTTGATTGATTGATTTTTGGATCTTAATGGATGTTTTCTTTTTGTACTCATAGACCTTCAAGCACAACACAATGATTTTATCAATTATCACAAGAAATTCTTCCAAGCAATATACCTAAGGTCAAATTTGGCTTTTAAATGGCTCTAATGAGGTAGGATTTCTAATTTATCAAGGATTTAGTATGGATTCCATTCAAAATAATATCAAGTATCATCCTACAATAATTAGGGGCTTCCCACCACAGGTATATCAGAGTTCTGCGCAATCTTGAAGGACTACTTGAGGAAGTTCAATTTCTTGATATCCTTTTGTCATTCACCCCATTAACGATGAATGTATTTTATTTTATAGTGGGTTGAATTATTGCGGCAAAGGAAATTGTATCCCACTTTGGGTTGTCCCTCACATCAGCCTCATTAAGGCAAATCTTGGGAGGTGAGCCCACTATAGTTATAGCATGTTCATATAAAGAAGATAAATGAAATGAAGAGATAGGTTTGGGAGTTTGATTCACCAAAAGGCGAAGAGTGTATCCCTACTATTCTTTCACTTCCCAAACACAATTATCAATGTTCAATTAAACAAAACCTCTAACTAATGGGAATCAAGTATTTCTACTCTCCTTCACAAACAAGGGGGTTTTAATTTTAGTGCTTGTTTATTCCTTATACTTTTCTAATTACTAGATTCAAAGTGAAAATGCCACAAGTTAAGCAAAAATTCAAAAAAGATTCAAGGCTTACCTCATTTCAAAGCTAGCTAAGGCTAGGGGCATTTTTAATTGATATTTTCATGATTTTCACTCACCTAGTGGTGATTGTTCTAGCTCCTTTGCATCCCTTTGAAATTGTTAATTCAACACAAACAAACAAAGTGAAGAAATCCAAGCAATTTGAAATTTATTCCTTTCCATAAAATTGATCAAAATGATGAACTTAAGGACCAAATATCCAGTTTAAAGAGACAAATTTAGATTTGTACAAATCAATTATATGCAGATATCTTTCATACTCTTTACCTTGCTACTTGAAATCCACCCAAAAATTTGCTAAGATAAAGAGCTTTCTCTCTTTTCAACCCTTTTGTGATGTTTTTATCCTCACTGTGGATTCTGGCCTCTGGTTTCTGAATTTTTTAATGTCCTGGCATAAAAAAAACACAAATAAAAGATTATTTACTATGAAAATTTAAAAATAATTAAAAATTTTAAGCGCAACATAAATGATTAAATGCACAGAAGAAATGATTGAATGCACTGTAGAAATGGTTAAATGCGTAGCAAAAATGATTAAATGCACAACAAAAATGATTAAATGAGCAACAGAAATGATTGAATGCACAACATAACAAACTAACTATGCATAAACAAAATTTAAATGCACTATTTAATGAATCAAATGCGCACATAGAAAAATTTGAATGTGCTTTAGGATTGATTGGATGTAGTGTAGAGTCAGAGAAAAAGTGTAGAAAGAATGAAAAACAAAAGATAAAAGTTCTCAAATGCACAGCTTCTACGTATAAAGGCACACAAATTTAGCTTAAATGCATAGCTTCAGCCCTTGAATGCACAACATGAAAGCTTGGATGCGGTGCAAGAAGTCTCAAATGCGCAACTTCACCTGTAAAACATAGTTAAAAACAAGAAAATAATATAAATCTAGGAAATTCTCTAAAATTTGAATGAATGAGGCCTAATACCCCACGGTG